>JARJDZ010009237.1:0-39421 GCA_030264555.1 Aleochara sp. GC000083 | reverse complement strand
AAAAAAATCAGTCAAAAAGTCCCATTACTTTTCGAGTTATTCAACTTTAAAGATTGTTGCCATTTTTGCAAATTTTTCAAAGACTATAGTCTTTGGTACATTTTTGCACCGGGAAGGTTGGTGGGGCCTTAAAAACCATGTTCCGACCGACCGACTATACTCAGGGAATAAAGTGGGTGGTGCCTTACACCCCCGTGTATAGTCGGCCTGCTAAATAAATTGTTTATGCAATAAACTAAGAAACTGCTGTGGTGTGGGTTCTCCACTCCTTGATCCTTTCCAGACGCCCGACAAAACTTGAGAAGTTCTATAACAAAAATAATTATAAAACCTAGATTGTTTTTAAAATGTTTTCAAAACTGTTTCACTTACAATTTAATTGTTTACTTCTCTAGATTTTTATGGCACATATCATTGTACTCTATTTGACATCAACGTGTTACGCAATTTTTGATAATTGCAATGAACTACTAACAACTTCCGTCTGGCACGTTTCTATGCAACATTCATGAACGAGTTTTCGCTACGTTTGTTATGTTGACAAATCAATCAAAAAATAACTTTCCCCTTTTGGGATTGTCTCCAACAAGAAATCGTTCTGCAGGAAGTTTGAAATCTTAAATGACTATTCCAAATTGACTACAAACACAAATTATGTAAATCAATTTGGAACGTAATTTCTTTTTCATATGAAATTCTCTTACTATAAGCAAACAACAAATAGTTGGAGCGCAGAACTGTTCATCTCAATTTGAATCAACTGTAATGTTCGGTTTGTAAGTTGTAAACACCAAATACAACCAAATAATAATTAATATTCCTTTCAGCTAATTTCTTGAAGTAATTAGTGATAAATTAGTAATATCGAAATCGTAAAAACACGCAACACCCGAATATGAAACGTATAGAAGAGTACTTTTGTCAAAAACACTAGGGGCGATGTAAAATTGTAACGCTATAAATTAATTTTCGAAAGTCGTGCCGCTCGCGCAATAGACACTCTCACTGAATGCACGCTGGACAAGCCTGCAAGGTGCGCTTCTCGCTGGACCACGACCACATTTTTGCTGATAATTAGACAGCGGTGCAGACTAAAATTGCAATAATTTTAGGGACTCTATTTTCTTGCGTTAACCAACCAGTATCAAAAGAACGCAACCTTGATTAGGTGATTCAAGAATCTTGAATCAAGGAAGATTGGCGGCGATATCCTTAGGTCGACTTGCTGGGAGAAAGTTCAGCTACAGGAAACTGCAGCAAATACTAATCAAATAAATAACACTAAGATGAAAGTATTTAAAATGTTCGATACATAAATCACTGTTTATGAAAAATACTTATGTAGGATAGACCATGTGCAGTCTTCAAATTATAGTCTTCAAGGGCAGGAGTCATGGCTGCAAATTATTCAAACACACTATAGTAATTAAGATATTAAATTGAAAATAGTATACGTTATTACCTGAAAAGCACGAATGGTTTGCATTTCGAACGGAAACATACAGTTTCATAACAAGTCCGGATGATAGACCATAAATCATTAATCATTTCGGCTTCGAAATGCCTCGAAATTTTATTTCTTGTTTTCGATCGACATATGAAAGTTGATTTGGCAAATACTTAAATTTATCCTAGTTGTTGATGTTGAATTAAAAGTGCGTCTCACGTGTTTCGAGCGAGATCTTATTAAGCATTGCCGGAATGTGCTCTCACTTTTTATCTTCTTTCGCTGGATGCCACAGAAACTATTTTGCTATTTAGCAGAATCAACATGTTGCGCTGGGATGCAGCAAAAGTTTCTCCAATGATGATATCGCATTGAAATGTTTT
The DNA here is from genome assembly GCA_030264555.1 of Aleochara sp. GC000083. NCBI lineage: Eukaryota > Metazoa > Arthropoda > Insecta > Coleoptera > Staphylinidae > Aleochara > Aleochara sp. GC000083. The sequence continues at coordinate 37,591 of JARJDZ010009237.1, read as the reverse complement.
TTTCTCAAAATCGCATCTGCGAAACAGGTGAACCAATTTCACAAGAACGAAAATTAAATTAAAATTGATTATGTCATCGGAATTGATGATTTCTTCATGTTTATGACTCGCGATACTCCATTTTCAATGGTTATCAACTCTTCATCAAACGACTGCTACTAGGTCTGCATGCGCAAAGACTCTTCATCGAAATCACCGCGGTGTACAAACACTAAACACGCTACTCTGCGCGTCTCTTCTGGTGGTACGCGCATCGTAGTGAAAGGTTCCGAATGAAATGCTGATACCATTTCTAAAAGAGATCAGTCTTACGCCGCCGTTCAACATCTCTCTTTGCGTACAGCAGACGCTCGCGCCGGACTTGCAAGTGCATACCCAGGAAGCAGTTCAATATTGTCAATTGCAATCGGGGATTGGCACGCGTTGAGCGCTTCGCCAAAGCGCGCGGTGATAAAATTCTTCAGTATAGTTTGACAAGTTTTTCCAACTTTCGATCATCGCGGTGTGCCCTTCGCATTGCATTACTCGAACTCGCTTCACTCCAGGGACTAAAACAAATCGATACAATGTTATTGAAGGTAACCGTAACATTTTTAAGCACACAAACCTTAATACACTCGGAACGACAGCATATCATGTTGCAATAATTAATACCATATGTAAATGATATGGTAATAATATGCACACCATCGCAGCAATCCTTCTTGCATTCGTTAGCTGCATCTCAATTGCTTCCTTTCTGTCTGTCGATAGTCAGATGAGTTTTTAATCAGTCTTGGCACACTCTGGACAGTCTTCTTAACAAACAGTCGCCTATACATATAAACAATTATTAGAAGGTTTGATTAAAATGTAGGTCAGTAACTCTTCGACAATCTTCTACATCTCTCCTACGAATCGTTGCCATGATCTCTCGCCTCAGATTAATGGATGCAAGTCAGCGACGACTATTATGACGCTCTTAATTGTTGAGCTTGCAAGTGCCCCATTTCAGCGCACTTTTGTTCGCAACTATATATATAAAACGAATCCCGCATGGCACAAGAGCGCGCTTCTTGTGTGAAAATCTTGCGCATCTTTAAGTTGCTCCAGTCGTTGAAAGAAACCGCCGAACAATGGGAATAATAATACCAGCGCTCGAGAAAATGAAATGAAATCGTTAACGCATTGTTTTCATTGCCGTATGTTGAGCAAATTGGCAAAAAATCCACTTTCGGAAGTGATTGTTTGATCACAATTACACAAAAATTAAAAATGCACCTATTAATCGTTCTCATCTCGAAATAATAACACTTTCAATGCAATTGTTTTCGAATAAAGATCATTGCCATGAGAAATTATCAATTTATCTCGCACTTACATCTGTTGCATGCACTACTTATAAATACAACAAGCTTGATTGAATGCGAAGTTACAAATTATTACTTTTCATTCGTACCTTTCCATTAAACGAAACGCATAAGATTATAGTAAATGCAGTAATTTATTTGGTCCGACTGAAGAATCAACTGAGAAAATTTCACTTATTGCCTGCCAAAATGTTGAATAGGCGTACTAGTGGAATCTAATTTGCATATTCATTTGTATAGCTATATGCAGAACCGGTAGAGAAGTTGTTTACGTTTCAAGTAGGTTATTTTACAAGAAATCGAAAATCGCTTATAGCATGATGAATGAAACTGAAAAATTGCGCATCATAGAGAAAATGTTAATTTCCATTCCACTTGCATGAATTAATCAAAAATAATTGCTTCCTTCTCTTCGGCGTTCGACGTTGCTAATTGAAAATGTTTATTCAATGAAAGTAGGATAAACAGTTAATAAAGCAAGTACGCGTCCAGCGGATAAAATACGACGCCCTTTCTTAAACGAGGGACGTATAATCAGCTATATAATGTCCTATTTTATCATCGAGAAAGTTCAAAATAAGTTTATAAAACTTAGCAAACAAGCTGCTATTTTGCTGTGCCATGCAATACTCATGTACACCGAAAGAAAGAATTAGCGAGGAACTTACGACAAAATCATTGCTTTATTGAAGCGCCTAGGTAATTTGTGAAGTGTGACGAAAGAAATGGTAATTTATTGGCGATGAATTATCGTTGATTGACGCCGCTTCGCAAAAGATTAACGTGCAGATTACAAAGCTGCAAGGCAAATGAAATGCTCCGCTTGTGGATGTACTTAAATCGACCAGTTTATGATCGACACTACCGGTTCACTTTGGCTCGATGTAGAAAATTTCACTGCTCAATATTCATTGGTTCACAATCATCATCTACACTTAAGTTCAATAATATTGATTATGTGCGAAACTGATTTAAGAAAAACTCTCATTACAGATATTTTTAGCGTCATACCTCACGCTCAATTTTGCAAATTCCCAAAGCACGCCAGTTGCAGACTCCAGTAAAGAACCATCAAGTAGTGTGAGTATAATTACATTGACAACGATAACTTGCGCATCTGAAATAAATTCATGTGAATCTTCACATTCCCCGTATCTATTCTGAATTTTCATTTTACATGTACGTTGTTGATTCTAATCAATCTGAATTTTGCACACACATGAAGATCTATAACTAAGGAAGAATGCCGGTTAATTGTGCGAAATATAAGCTTGTGAATTTTTCTCGAGTCATATGTTCCCAATTTCTACACAACAATAATGATTTTTTTTGTTTCTCCTATCAAATTCGAGTACAGCGTCTTTTCTCTTGTAACAAAATAGTGGCAACATAATTACTCCACTTACACTTTCAAGAATGAAACACTTATAAAAGTCTGCTTGCAGGATTACACAATTGATAAAAACACACCAGCAACCAGTGCGACAGGTCAGACAAGAAATGAAAATGAAAGGTGAGCTTATTTTGCAAGGGGCAATTGATGTAACATGCAATAAATTGAATATAAATGATTGAATATCAAAAATATGTTGCTAGATTCCCTGGCGAAAATACAAGCCCGCTGTATATAACTAACAACTGGACTTATCAACCGTACATTGAATACAGTAATGTTAGTCCGCATAGCAAATCAATCACGCAGATTGCGTTTGGAAAAAGCGCTGTGGACGCCTTGCAAAAGGTACATGTAATCTAAAATACTATGCCTAATTAACGATTATGATTTTAGAGCAAGGAGCCGCAATCACATCATGCAAACATACTTTATCTACAACCAGAGATTGATAAACCAATAGACAATAACCAGTTGATACCACTGCAGTCCGGGCAACCACCAAATATTCTCTACCTTCAACCAGCTCAACCACAGCAACAAAACGTTGTCTATTTGCCACCACAAAATTCACACGATATCTATGCCCCGCAACAACCAGAAACCGCAATACACGAACCTCAGCAACCAAATATTGTGTATTATAATCAAGTGCCACAGCAAGTGCCCGAAAATGTCATCTACTTTACACCGCAGGCAAATGACTACAACGTGCAACAGCAACAAGAAGTACAACCAAATTTTTACCAAGTGAAACACATGTATCTGGTAACACACGTGCCATCGCAAAAAACAGCCAAGGATAATAAAGAAGCGCTCGAAGCAGGCACAAATCAGCAGTCCACAGAGGACAGCAAGAAGAAGGGCAAGGATAACGAAAACAGAGACGACAAAGAGAAAAAGCATGAAAAAGACCACGATGAAGACGACGAGCATATGCTCGTTGAAACCAAGACGGCAAAAGCAATCATCGAAGAGTACGAGAAGCATTACGTGAAGAAGCACGTCGGCGTCGATGTGAAAACAGACGGCGAAAGTGGCACCACCCAAAATCCATATCCAAGCGCAACCACACCCATGAGTGTAACCAAGTCGCCGGCGGCGGTGGCAGTTGCTGCAGCGCCACTCTCAAAGCAGCCGATTATCGTCCCCGATTTGGACGAGAACAATTTGGAGTACGACGTCCTCGACAAGGTGTACTCGACGACGCAGAGCACCATCAAGACGGTAAAAACGTCGGCGACAATTTACCGAGCCACCCAGCCAGCCATCGTTGTAACCCCGCGCCCACTGGCCACCACATTTCTGGCACCCATAACCGCTGGCGTCCAACTCCAATCGGTCGAAGCACCCAAGAGCGTTGCTTCACCAACGCCACTACCAGCAAGGGATTCAGTCGTGGTCGAAATCCAGAAAAGTGTACCCTACTATCTGGGCAAGTTCGAATTCGTCCAAAACGAACTGCCGCAACAAGCATTACCGCCCAGCAAAAGCGACGAGATTCAACAAAATGTTGATTTAGGAGCCAGTTTGCTAAAGTACTCAATTGAAAGACTTCCCAGTGCTCAAGCACTCATCTCAGAATTGAATCATTCGTCGCACATTGTCCAGAGGACTCCTCAAGACCAGGCAACTTATCAGCAAGTACTGGTACAAAATGCGCCTTCGCCCAGCCACTTGGAGAAGAACCAGGCTTATGAAGCAGTCCGGCCGCTACTTGTACCATCGCTGCCACAAGAATCGTCACCCCATCTACAACAAATTATTTCAGTGCCAATTAAAACGGTGGCCGATTACGTTCAGTATCAGCCAGCGGATTTGCCATCACCAAAACAATATCTGCAAATACCACCGATCGTACAGCCGAAACCCAGCGGCAGTGTACTGATCGAACCATTCCCAGCCGTTACAAAATTGTTACCTCAATATGTGCCACTCATGATGCACCAGGACGTTCAAAAGACCCCCATGAAATCCTATTCGTACGCGCCCAGTTACCATCAAAATAATCCACAGTTCATTCAACATAATTACCAAATTACTCACTCACATAGCAAGAAGATAAAAAACCTCCCAGTTCCAGTTGGTGGAAACTATGCTCCAGTGCAAATTGTTCCTCAAAAATTCCATCACAGCAGCCGTTTAAACGACTATGTCGCTTTTAAAACGCCAGTAGCGCCAGGGGGATCCGGAAGGCCACCATTCAAGGCATCACAACAACTCCAAACAGTGCAGGAGCATCTACCACCAACACAACTCAATCAACAGCTAATCAGGAAATACCGGAATCCGAGGCATAGTTTTCAAAGCAACATACGTTTAGAATACGGTTTCATGCCGCCGCTGATCCCATCCATAGAAATTGATGAAAACGGCAAGCCAATTACTAAAAATGAAGAATAAATAATGTATCACGATACCAGTTCTATACCTAAGCTAAATATTATTTATTGCTACTCTCTTGCACTTTTGTTAGTATTTTATCTATTCAATAATAATTTATATAACTGTTAAGTTTGTGCATTTACTACAAGATGTGATGTTTGACTTTACCTGATTTCAAACACGTTGGTTGCAAGATTTGATTAGTTGTAATGCAGGATGAACATTTGTAATAAATGAAGTTTTTAATTTTTCGTTAATATCCAAACTGATTTGAACCCACGTATAGGCAATCCAGACAACACCTTTCAAAACAACATACAGAAGACTCCAATAATGTTACGAAACGTACCTATAGCAAAAACTACAATATTAATAATGACGTTATGACGATTAGATTATGGAGCAGAAAGTTCTAAACTGCATAATTTTAAACTTTCACTTGAAAATTAATTTAATGTTTTATTAATATTTCGGCGAATTTCGTACTCATCTATTAAAACTGCTCAAAATAGAAAACCAGCAGATTGAGCAGCTTTCCAAACTAGAAATCAATTAAGTACATCATTCACTGAAATGAAAATTTAAGCCAAACAAATCTTAAATGACTCAGAAGGCGACAGAAATATTGTGTAATCACGATAACGTGATCGCCAATAACTTGAATCAATGTTCGGAAGAAAGCAATTAACATACATACATATAACACGTAGCTCAAAAATCATGAAAGGAAGCAATCAATTGCGGTGAGAAACAAGAACTTGAACTCGAACACTTATATTCACTTTCACTGAAGTTCATACAAATCATGCGAAGATGATGAAAATTGGTTGTAAACAGATTACTCTAAGGAGACGATTTCCTACGGAATTCGCTAACATCGCAACATATGTGCGCGATGCAGACACGCACTCTAATTAAAATGGTAATTAATTCCGAAATTTAGCTGCTTTAATCGGCAGCAGTTTCCACGCTTTGTGAGCACCGATTGTACTTCCAAATTAAATTTCGGTAGAAAGCTAAAGCATAAAGAGCGCAGTAACAAATTTGAATGTTCGCGAAACAATGGATTTTGTAGTCATTAATTTTCGTGGCAAAAACGGTAATGACCGTTTGATTGATTAAATTAAGCAAATATAGAATCGAAACATTGCCTTCATGGGTGTTGGTGCATGGACGAATTCATAACAATGCCAAATGCGAAATTTCTGCACATTCTCCTTGCGCAGGAAAAACAGTTAATATCCGATGAATACTCGCGCATTTCCTGTTATTATACGAGCAATTTTCAACGAAATGAAAATGAGCGCGTTTCATGACAGCATGACATAACTTTTTACATGCAATGCACAATGCGATTCGAATGAAAGTGCATGTATAGGATTTACACAACAAACGTATTGTACAAGACAATAAGAGCAAGTCAAACTTGTAATTAGAAATGCAATCAAAAAGCGCAATTAGTGTTTGTAGTTATTGAATCTTTTAACCTTTTAATTCAATTTCGACCTAGAATTTTCAACCACAAACGGAGAAACTTAGCATCAAGAAGACGTAAAAAATATGTGCGGCACGGAGCGCACATATGTTAATCCAGTTATTGCTTTCTTCTTCACTAAACGCGCGCGTACACCGAAAAGAGAGGCGTAAGAAATACATGCATTCACACGGCATGCCGTTTTTTCGCGTTAAAAATTCACCAGACAGACAAAGATGGTCTGTAGCCCCTCCGGCACTTCTTTATAAGGCTCCCTATCTCCGACAGTCTGCATAGAAAGTCGGTAGCGTTGATAATACATCTTCAGTGTCAATGTTAACAGTGTTGTGATCAGACCTCACTTGCACTACTTCTTTAATTCCTTATAGAAATGAGTTTCCTACTGGTTGTAAGTAGTGCCAAAATTACGGCATCAAATAAACTATTGCTAAAGATGATTGTGCTCCAGGTTATTGGTTGTTGCTGCCTGATTGCTGCTAATGCTGCACATTTACCAGAAGTGCACGAGAACACCAATACGCAACGAGTGAACCAGGAAAAATTCGAAAAACCTCCAACATTCAACTATCAAGAGTACCAGAAGGGTGCGCAAATTGATCCGCAAAAAGTTCGTTACCAGCAACAGCAACAGATCGACCATCAAAACATCGACGAGCAGAAAGCGCGTCAATCACGGCAGTTGGCTCCCCAACCGGAATTTGAAGCGTTAAAGCAGCAGCCCTCGAAGCAGGTTGCACTTGAGGACTTGGAAAAAGAAACACCTCAAGTTCCGCGCACTAGCAAAATCGCAAAGAAAAGTCTCAAACCAAACAGCTACCTGGTGAACGAAGCAGACGAAGAAGAAAGCGGCATCAAACGGCAAGACGACTCCAGCTATCTGAATTATGTCAATAGAAATCCAAAAGTACTCCAACAAAATCTTGGCGGCTTCGTTGCACCAACCGCAGCTGGCGACCATCTTCAGGCGCTCAACTCTCTCCTCGGGCAGACGCCCGAAAACCAATTGCACGGATTGCAACAGCTTCTAGCAAGCAACAATGCTAACAGGTTGTACTACAAGGACCATACGCCTATCAAGGAGGACATCATTGACGTGCCTAATCCCGCGCAACATCAAAAGCCCAACATCAACGTCCTCAAACAGGCTCTGCAAACACTTGGCAAAACTGGTAGCAATCCGGACGCGCTAAAATCGCTGCAGGCCCAACTAGATGCAACTGCAAGCGCGCACGCCGAAAGCATTATTGCCCAAGCGCAGCAAAAGGCTCTTGAACACGTCAAGGCGCAACATGAGGCGATCGCACGCGCCCAAAAGGTCGCCGAAGAAGCGGCCCTCGAACAAATTCGTGCGCAAAATGAGGCTCTCGCCAGGGCGCAAGCCGACGCTGTAGCCGCGGCCGATGCCAAACGACAACAGGAACGCAAGGAAAAGGAGGAAAACCGCAAAGCGGCTGAACGAAGGCGACAACAGGAGCTTACCCGAGAACGTGCTCGCATCGCTGCATTGGCGTTTAAGCAAAAGCAGGAGCAGCAAGAGAAGGAGGCAGGCAACAAGAAGGATGAACCACATACGGTGGCCCAGCAGACGCGCGCCAAAAATGCTGCCAAGCACAAGAAGTTTCCAACTAGCCACAACGAACCTGCCGAAACCCAAAATCACTACTTCACCGCGCCATCCCTTCTAACCCATTATCAACCACAGCAATTAACTTATCACCAGCAGCCGACAATAGCCACACTAACTGCCTACCATGAACCAACTCCATCCAAACAGACGCCACACCACTACGAACCACACAAATCAACATACAATGAGCACGAAGATCATGCGGAAGTGAGCAAATACTATGTACCGCCACAGTTCACCGTCATCGGCCAGACGAAGAACGCTCACGGCGAGCCCGAAGTAAGTAACAACAAACGGACACTCAATTATGGTAGATCCAAACGGCAGACTAACATACATCTTCCCAAACATGTACCTACTCGCGCATTTCAATCAGTGGAAAATATCGAAAGTGTAACCGCATATGAAGATTACTATGATAGCGACTATCGGAACGACGACCATTCGCAGAAAGACATTGATTATATGAATAGCAGAAAGAAAATCTACTTGAGCACAAAGCTGAAATTGTACACACCGGATGTAGACTACCATTCAAAACTTATCACCACACCGAAATCTATTGAAACGTTTACTAGGAGCTCACTTTATGCGCCACTCAATCACGAACGATCCTCATATGTGGACGAAAGTCCCATTTATGACATTCAACATTATCCCGACAAATCACAGCCATCAAAAGAACCACTTATCATAATTAACAATGCCAATCATGGAAATTCGCATGCAGCTCATTATACTGAAACTCGAAGACCGCTTAAAAATCGCAAACGACCACGCTTTCATCATCATCATCGCCAACCTTATCGTAAACGATTAACAAAGAAAAAAGTCGAAAAAATTGAGCGCAATATTCAGAAATTGTTGCATAAACTACATGGCAATTTTAGCAAATAAACTCGTTTGTTTTTTAAGTAGAAAACTTTGTTCAAAACCAATTGACGATACTCATCTGATGATATTTACGATTTGGACGCAACGCAACAGAAGTAGTCTTCCTTGGGACACATCCTTTCGGGTACTGAGGTGTTAAATTCTCGCGAGATGTTTATTTGCCTGGCAACTTGATTGGCAATTGTGCAGTGATGTTGGTAAGCCATTCACAAACAACACGCCATTAAAATTACGTACTAGATGCAAACATGCGCTTTCTATGTCACATAAATCAAAACAAACAACGCGACTCATTACGCGCCAGAAAAGTGTAACACTAGAAGAAAGTCCGTAGAAACATTTAATAATCGCTGGCATTTTGCAGTTGCACTACGCAGCCAATTACGAATTTGGCTATCGCATCCGGGATTACCACCACGGCAACGACTTCGGACACAAGGAAGCAAAAGAGGGCGAGACAACCAAAGGGGAATACCATGCACTTCTGCCTGATGGACGCATTCAAACTGTATCCTACTACGTGGATGATTCCGGATATCATGCAGATGTTTCTTATAACGGAGGCAGTGACCCATCATCTTCCAGTCACTAATTTACGTTTCCAAGGATGCTCAAGTATTTTTACAAAATTATTTATTAACATTTTGATTGTTTTACCATGTTATTATTTGTTGTTAAGTTTTAATCCACTTATTTATTTCGCTTTCACCATTATGGGACGATGTGCAATCAATTGTTAGTCTTATATTTTTTTTAATTAACGCCAGAAGCTAATCCAAAGTATTGATTTTACTAAAAATATGTAAATAATTGGAGCATCTCAAATACACTGATATGCTTTTAAAATTACCAGAATAATTGGTTCATTTAGTGTATCCTTGCCATTTTATTGTCTATAGACATGGGTACGCAATCGTTGTAGTTACGGTTATTATTTTCAGCTAATGTGAGCTAGTAATGAAATATTTAGTGCTGCTTTTTGATTTTCAAGACAAGACTCCCAACCATGAAATGTACAGCTGCACTCTATGGCATTATAAACAGCATATTATCGTTACATTTTGAAAAATGCGTTTACCATCTTACAAGCCCAAAAAACTACATCCATATCGACAACCTAACGCAATATATCATCAACATAAAAAAACCGCGACTTGATATTATCGAAAATATTGCCAACTGCGATGCTATTTTGTTGAATCATCACAACGAAATGGAAGCGATTGAATTTCTGAAACTATTATGACATGAAAAATACCACTTGCGAATGCACGATACCAAATTACTGATTATATCGAAAAATACGAATATCTTGAGAAATGAAATATTCCTAGAGATAGACAATGTGCTACTAATTACTGCAAAAGCAAATTGTAGCCAAATTTACTACTTCTCGCATAGATTTGTAGGCGCAAATGAGAATGCTCTCAAAATTGAGGCTGTCCAAATTGGTGATCAAAACAATAATGGATTTTTGAATAAAAACCAATTATTTCCAGACAAAATCAAAGATCAAATGGGGAAAACGTGGTTGTACGTTTATGAAAATGATCCACTTAGTTATGATAAAGGTAACAAAAAGAGGATTACACAATAATTGCATTAGAATATCCAATTTTAGAAACAAGTACTGGATCGCATTACAAAACATTAATTTGCTATGCTCAAGCCCGAAATATTACGCTTCAAGCTTTAGAATTGCCTTGCAATTCGAAGGAGATGGCTCTCTGTGCTGGAGATCTATTGATTGATAAGATACAAACAGGTATCGCCCAAGTTGCAATCAGTGGCTTACATTTAAACTGGAATAGATATAAACTAGCAGGGGTACTGACTGGAGTAACTGCGGGTGAATTAACTTGTATGGTTCCAAAACCAAGGTATTATTAAGATATATGGCTTTGTTCATATTAAATAGTATTGTTCATCCAGCAGAAAAAATCATGAATTGCACTTGTATATCAATATTTTTAAACCGGAGATTTGGATCGTCACTTGTCTACATTTAATTATTATTTATATTATTTACGTCGCCTTGCAACGGTTTAAAAATATCTACGGATTTTCGCCATTACTTCTAATCTGCATGATACTACTGCAACAGCCCAGTAATAAGATAAAAAAAGCGAACATAAAAGTCACATCCATGCTATTAGTTTGGTCTTCGTGGATAATAGGGATATTTTACAATTGCAAGTTAGCTAGTACAATAATTTTACCAACGTAAGTAATTTAATTTAATAAAACTTTAAGTTGTTTTAGAGTTTACTAATTGCTACGCGCTTTTCAACATAATTTCAGATATTCAAATGAAATTAACACCTTGCATGATATGGCAAGAAGTCAAATATTATGGTATTCCAGAGATAAGGAGTACGCAGAGCCTCTCAAAAACGACATGGCTGTTGATGCGCAAATAGTGTATAAAAACTTTCGCACCGGAACGAACGATTATCTACTATCTCTAGCAAATCAAAAGTCAGTCGCGTTTCCAGTACATCGAGCATCCTTATCAAAAATCCCTACATTCGAAGACTTCGTCACGATCGATGTGATTACGAAATATAAGCTAATGAAATACAACATTTACAATCAATATCTCACAATCTATCTGAAGAACCATTCACCACATCTCAACGATTTCACACACTTCGTGCTTACACTCTTCGCATCAGGATTGTTGGAGTATTGGGAATACGAAGCACTAAGAAAACTCCCTTCTAAGTACGCAAGTTTGTACCAACAAGTAAGGATGAATAATAAGCGAAGTAAGATAGAACAACTAAACATCGAACAAGTACGTGGAATTTTCTCTTTATGGGGACTGGGATTGACGCTTGCGATAATCGTATTTGGCATTGAGATAATGAACGAGACACAGCGCTGGAAATACGTGATAAAAAAAGTGTTTAATCGACAATGCCCCCACTAATGCAGATGTTGTAAAAGCCTCTTTTTGGCCTCTAAATATGCATCTTGCTTCTTCGCTACATCTCTGCAACAAATCCACCGCTGCACAATAATGTAACTAAAATGACTACTCACTTTTTGTACCTCTGCATGAAACACTTCAGCACGTCTCTAGTCGACTCAGGGAAGTAGTTTTTGGTCACAATACTCTCCATCGTGGTGAGACAGCCTTCAATATCCCAATTGACTCGAAATTTTTTGTCTTCACTCTATACGAAAGAAACGAGAAAACGAATCTAGTACTATAATCATCAGTAAGATATCCTATGTAATTACCTTGATTAAATTTAAATATACTAATAATGCATTGTTTAGAACGGAGACCTTATCGTGTTTCTGGCACCAAGAGAAAAGTTCAACGAAAAGTTGCTCACAGCATTTAACGACGACTGCTTTCATTGGATCCTGTTGAGACGTGTTTGTTATGGCGGCCACGTACATGAGGACTTCCAGAAATGAATCCAAAAATCGTTCTTGTGGTAAGCCCTAAATCAATCGATTTCTGTCTATTTAAATGTGTGTAACATAAATGCGACAATGTAAATACCTTGACGTAGTCCAGGAACAAATCGCTACGCTTCTCACCTAGTGCAATTAATGTATCTGGCGTTGGTTTCTCAAGGAAGTCGAGAACAGAAATCACTCTCTTTCGAGTTACAGTAATAGTGCCACCATCTGGACCATCTGCATGTTGATGTGCATCATCGGGAGTGTCACCGTCAGAGGAAACTTCACTGCTATCCTCGTCGTCGTCTTCGTCGCCTTCGTCATCGCTTAAACTCGCTAATATATGAGGCTTCCCTAAACAAATCGTTATCGTATAGTGAAATGGAAATTTGAATTAAATGTTCCACACGTACCAAGCTTATCTAGAGCTGACTTAAATTTGACGCAACCCTCCACTCCGAAATAATTACCATTAAGCGACAACTTTTTCAGGCTTTGCTTATTTCCCACGACGGCTAGAAGCTTACAAGCGCCCTCATATCGCACTTCGTTACTGTCCAAATTGATTTCCTCAATTGTTGTACTCAGTCGCAAACTCTCGGATATATAGACGGTGCCTCTTGTTTTCAATAGGCAATCCCCAAAATTAATGTATCGCAATTTCGTCAAAAGTCCAAGAACTCGACCCAAAGACCTTGCGCCTTTACCGCCAATTGTATTATCATTTAAATTGATTACTTGTATATTTGGATTGTTTTTGAAGGCTTCACACAATGCTGTTACACCAGGATGATAAATTCCATTCTGAGGCATTACAATCTCCTCCAGTGATCCAATAATCTGAACAAAACAAAGATATTGTTATGTGTGCCATACATGTAAATTAAAACAATTACCTTAAACACTTCAGCTAGAGCAGTGGCCCCCTGATTTTCCAATCTGTTTCGTCCAGCAACAAATACCCTCAATGGCATTGCCTTACCATCTTTTTTACTAGATTTATAACAATCAAGCAGAGCAGCAGCCAACATCTTACCACCACTAATTCCCAGACCATTATTGTTCAATTTGAGCTCTTCCAGAGCATAACAACAAGAACCTCTAAGCAGTGTTGCAAGTCCCTCAACTCCAATTGGACCAAAAGCATTATCGCTGAGGTCCAACTCAGTAAGCCTCACATTGGCTGTCAGTAAACCACGTCCAAGGTGTTGCAATGCAATTGGAATTTCATCCTTCATTCGTCCCGTAAACAAATCCTTCCATAATGCCCTTTTTAACTCCTTGTGTGATTCAATAGCTTTGGAAATTGCCTTTGCTGCCTCAATCCCCAAAGTGTTGCCTTCTAGACTCAATGAATGCATATCAGTACATTCATTGATTGCCTTAACAATATCCTTAGCTGAGGAAACAATGAAATGCTTTAAAGACGAATTTTTACGGTGTAAAATCTTCTTACCATCGTCTTCATTATTTAATTTCAAGCCTTTCCCGGCAAATGAGACCCCACCGGGCGTAATTGATGTCTTGTTTAACGTAGCTGTAAGGGAATCTACATTCGTCATGATGTCAAAATCGCCAATGCATACCCAGCACTAATGAACTGAATACGAAAAAGTTTATCAGTTGAAGCAATTAAACAATAAAATCCAAATCTACTATTCACTTGAGGCACGAAAATTAAGGTTAAATTTCCAACGTTATGAACGGCGTGGGTTCGATAACTTTTTAGCGGGTTGTGCGCCTTTGACGATGTCAACCACAGAGATTTTGCTGCCAACTAGCAGATAGCGCGCGTTACATTAGCGATTGTTGCGACTGACAGATAGATGAATTTGATCAATAAGTTTTCACCAAGTTTTTTAACATCAACAATAAATGGTCTTAGACATAATTTGGCAAATTAGCAAGCGAACAGATCCTAACTGTCACTTAAGAGACAACATGACATGGTTCCTATGGAAGTGGTAGCAGTTAATGAAACTTGCAAACGAAATGAAAAGCGTCAAGTTATAGCTGAATAACAATGACGTCGCGCTTTGTAATTATTCATTACCAATGCATAAAGGACGCGCTCGTCAAACAGTGTTCGTCATTGGTAATTCGTAAACAAACAATCGAGGTAGTAAATAGTCATATTAAGTAAAGGACGTGCATCAGGAATGCGTGGTCAATAGTTTACCGAGCGCCAGCGACGCCTCCACCAAGTCCTCTCCAGTCGCCTCCGCGAGTGCTTACAGTGTCGTCGCGACGCCGTGCTCGCATGACGCTGGCGTCGATGTTATCGAACAGCTGTTGCAAAATGGTTTGCCAGCAATCCCATCGGCAGTAAGGTTGAGGGTGTCGGTGAAGAAACGAACCGAGAGCGAAAATGCGAAGACAACAACAGCAGCAGAGTCAGACGCAACTGCATGTGGTAGACCAGAGCGACGATGAGAATACGACGTCATCGCCGGTGAGTTTCCTAACATTTTCGCATGAATCACGAACTGCGACTTGTTTCTGCGACAGTAAATGCAATAACGTACAAAATTCAGTCATTCAGTCACTGTCCCATGCATTCTAAGCACGTTATTGATTTAGTACAGAACGTATTATTTCCCATGCAATGCACACACAGGGGGAAAAGGAATGAAAAACTAATACAGGATTGCTAAAATGTTACATGTCGACACTGCCGATTACGTTACTTCCTTTACATGGTTTTGCAAGCCATGTATGGATATGTTTTGTTTATAACCAAGGTATTCAATGCCACCAGCATATCTATTATGCTAATTGCGCGACTGCGAAACGATGGCAATTCATTAAATGAAAGTTGTTGCGCCAATCGAGTGTTCAAAAATTATTGTCGCACCTTATTACTGGGACGTAACATAGGCAACTCCACTTACACACATTTGTTGATTAAATTTTAATATAACATTGCAGTCGCAGATTTTGGAGCGCGTCCAATCGGACAGAGTGACGCTGACGAAACCGGAAGAGGATCGCAGACGAAGGACTATCATCGTTGAGAAAAAGAACGGCTCTTTCGGCTTCACGCTACAAAGTTATGGCATCCACTACAAAAAGGAGCAGGAAATCGAGATGATTACGTATGTAGACTACGTGGACTACGATGGTCCTGCTTATAGAGCGGGAATGCGCGAAGGCGACGTTATTCTGTCGATCAACGGTACCGATATGGAGAAGGCCGACCACAAGACTCTCGTAAATTTTATCAAAAACTGTGATACGCGAATGCGCATGGTCGTCTTATTTGAAGATTGCGTGCGGAAGGTAAGCATTCATACAATTTTGGCGTAAAATGGTCTTTTCGGGATGTAAGTAATTCGATTGATTGGTTTTACAGGTTGAACTACATATGCGATACATTCAGCTGCAACGTATCCTTCAGAGCAAGATGAATGAGTTAGAGAAACTCTGTTTGCGCGAGCGCCAGCTCCTGGAGGGCAAGTGGAAGACGCACAGTCTTCCAGCGCGCAAAAAGTCGTCGCAAGCGAAATCCGATGCGGAAACTTCAAGCAGTCAAACACCAACATACTCGTACTGCCGGCCCACGGTCTCCACGGAGGACGTGGCCGCCAAGGCGGTCAACCACCAGCCGCCCTCTTCGCAACCAACCCTCATTCTCGCCTATCAGTACCTCGATCCGCGCTATCGATACATGCTACAACCGAGCACGAGCAGCTCGGGCGAATACTTGCTGACATTCGAGCAACCCAAGTATGACGCGGGGGAGCGGCATCACTTCATCGTGAAGACACCATGCGGCGACCAGAAGGCGTGCATGACCGCCAAGTCGACGACGGCCGCCAACGGCACAACCAGCGGTTCGGCGAAAACCAAGAAAAGTTCTGAGCATAGCTACGCTGGCCATCTTTGCAACCCCTGTCTGCAGCCGAACACCAACAATTCTGGCGACAACACCAGTCTGGAGGCGTACGATCTGGCAAGCCCGTGCTGTGATCCGCACTGCGTGCCTAGCGCACGCCGTCGATCCCGCCATAAGAAACGCGATTCCAAGTCGGAGGAGACGCAAACGGAACCGCAGCAGCCGCGCGTCCGCCCCCACAGCACCTCGTCGCAGACGCAGACGAGCGCACCACGTCGATACTTCCAAATCGGCGCCGGCCTCGTCAGCCAGTGCAGCCTGCATTCGTGCACGTCGATCGAATTTAGCGG
The DNA here is from genome assembly GCA_030264555.1 of Aleochara sp. GC000083. NCBI lineage: Eukaryota > Metazoa > Arthropoda > Insecta > Coleoptera > Staphylinidae > Aleochara > Aleochara sp. GC000083. The sequence continues at coordinate 20,846 of JARJDZ010009237.1, read as the reverse complement.
CATGGCACCGACCACCACCGGAGAGACCACCAGCTATACGACCTCGCTGAGCACGGACACCCTCTACTGGGACGGCTCTGAGATGAACTCGTCCAAGTCGATCGCAAAAGCCGGCAAGTCACCAGCACCGCCCACCGCTGGCTACGTTCACCCGGAGCCCATCTACGTGCAGTACAATCCCGTCAAGCCCAAGTCCTGGGACAACTTGGCAACGAAAGCGTTTGGCGGCTATGGCTTCGGCTATGGCTACGTGGACGCCAACGGGAAGGCGGCAGCGAGCGCAAAACCGAAGACGAAGACGCAATACGTGAGAGCGCATAGCACCGAGAAGCACATTTGCCAGCCCCAGCAGCAAGGCAGTCAAGTGATCTACGCGACGATGACGCCCACGCAGGGCACCCAACGGCGTTACGTCCAGACGAAGTCGACCGAAAGTCTGCTCAGCGTGCCCGGAAAGTACGAATCTAATGGCAGTTCATGCGAATGTATAGATGCTTCATCACCCGGACATGAAACCGCTGAAGGACGATTTTTCCAGAGTCCTCGCCAGAGCGTTGTCAGTCCGAGTGATCCAAACTTTGGCTATTATAGCGCCGCCAGACGGACGCAGACATACCCACGAAAAGTTGTTTCGACAAGCTCAGAAGCCACTCGTCTTTGAGTCAGTATCCTGCGGGGCCTTTTAATTGGTTGTTAATTAGACGTTATCACCCCAAGACTGAGTTTGTTCCTTTTTTTATCGTACAGGCAGTTGCTCGCAAGCAATGAAACAACGAAAGAAGTCCGAACATGAGTAATGTAAGAAGCTCGATGGAACATCGATGGATGGCAAATCTAGTCAATGATAATATACCTGACCCATCCCCCCTATAAAGTGACCAAAGAAACCCAAAAATAGGCGGCACAACTCTCAATTAATTGTATCATTGTGATTACTCTAATTTAAGAAGAATTGTAAGTGCTTATTGATTTTTGGTATAAATACAATGAGGCATGTTTTCTAACGAAACTGCGTTCCTAATTGCGAGCAAAATGAGTAGTTTTCGAATTTAAGTAGAAGGTGCGCGGACGGGGACGGCAGCTCCCCGGAAGTTTGCCCAAAGAGACGCCAACAACCCGATGACGCAGCAGCGTCGGTCGCTAGAGCGAGACACACGAGTCCCTGCTGCTGTCCCTTGTGTGCTCAATGGTTGAGCTTCAGCTGCAAAATTTTCGACGTAGCGCGGTTGTGTGCTCCACGAATTTCGTGCGTCCCGTCTCCACGTCTACTAACACACGCTCACGCCGCACGGTGAGCGGCAACGGTACATTCAGCACAAACGCGCTGCCGCCACATTACACCAAGTATATGCCAGGAGAGTTGGCTGACACCAACTTCAGCAGCTTGAACGGCCCGGCCCGCGAGGCCCCACTTGGTGTGTCCGAATCGAACATTGAGTATCATCAGCGTATTCTAGCCACCTTACGAATTTCTGGCGGGCATTGGTGGATATATTGTGGAACAAGTGGCGGAATCGTGCGTGCTAACCACGGTGGTTTTTCGGTGGCCCCTCATCGCCGTCAGTCATCCAGGTGCCGAGGAGTACGCTTCGAATGATCCGCGTTAATGTCGTGCGATGTCAAAGAGAAATATCACGTTCAGTAAGCCAGCCGAACCAGCCTTCTTGAGGAGAATCAAAGAACAAGTGGGCTACAAGGAAGGCCCCACGGTTGACACAAAAGTAGGTTTAGGTTAGGCGACCCCGCCAGGACGCTGCGCTATCTGAGTGTGTACATGGTGTCTTGGCGCTTTAATTTTAATTTGCATTACCTTGTAAATATCGCCGTGTTCTAAATAGCGTGAGGAATTGGCCGCGGCACGTCCTGAAGACTTCGCCGACACGGAGGAAGAGCAGCCGACCGTCGTAGTCTTACAACCGGGGGATTTGACCGCTGAGGAAGCCGACGAGCATCACAGGAGAATTCTTAAAGGTTAGGATGTTAAACGTTATCTTGAAGCATTGGATTTCCCACAGTACAGTTGTTGAATTTGGCGAATTTTCATTTCATTTGCAAAGATCAGAAACAATAATAAAGCGCTGTTGCCACATGTCCACAGTTATGAAACCACAAATGAAGTGCAAAACGTAAATTTTAATTACTGACATCTAAATTCATTTAAATACTTTCAACTTTTATTATCATAATTTTTATGACTTGTAATTATTAGGTGCTTTTGATTGGATATAATGTGCAACAATGTAAAGCAATGTTTTGGGTACAGTCTGCGCATGCGTGACAGCAAGGCGGGATATTTCGAAGCGCCAAATTCAAATAGATCATAACGAAATTCTTAACTTGACGACGGACGAAATATCAATCAATTTGTTTATTAGTGATATTGCTCTATCGTTCGCGGCCATTGTCTGCCATCAGTAGCTTGAGGTACGCCGACCGCTGGATAAGGACGCCGATAATAAGAGTCACGTGGTCCATTTTTGATTGCTGCGACTCTGGCGGCCGTCTGTTGGGTTCGTTCGCGCACTTGTGTGCCTTGTCTCTAAATCACCATGGAAAGTAAGAGCCAGCCTCCCACCAGTTTTCACGAAAATGGTTTCTCCCAACATTACAAGTGCCCCCGTAAATGTTGTTTAATAATGCGGCCATTTTGTCTGATCTCTTGTCTCCTTGCCACCGTGCGCTTGATAATGCACATTACAAGCGCGATCGATGATATGTCATGATGTAGATTGAGTCAATCTTAGGTTTATTAATACGCAATTAATTTTCGCAGAGGAAGACGAAAAACCAGCCGATCTTGCGGCACCAATCGTATTCAAAGCACCATCGAAAAAGAAGTTGGAAGTTGGCGCGGAAAGTCCAGCCAAAAAGAAGCCAAGAATTGAATCCGGGAACAGCAAGAAACAGCGCAACAAGGCCCTGTTGTCGTTCGACGAGGACGAGGAGGATTCGTCGCCGTAGAAGAGGGTGTAAGTCAACAATTTGCATGGATGTTACCGCACACGTGCTCGAAATGCACGTGTTATCATCATTTATGACATTTGTTTCGCGCCGCCCCAGCACGCATTCAGGAACAGGAAACTGCTCGATAACCATAGCCGGTGGCGGCATTAAAAAAGTTATCATTATACGCGCGGTATGGTGCAACAAAATAAGGCACGGACGAAACCACTTTTGGGAGCGGAGGGGTGTTCGCCGGCAAATGCCGGGCGCGGTATTTGCCGTTGTTTATAATAGCGTCGTCGCACTCTAGCTTTACGGCATCTCGCTTCCCGGGGGCGGTGCGGTGCGGGGAACGAACGGCGGTGCTGGTAACCGCGTGCCCGTTTCTGCTCGTGCATGTGTATGGATGAGTTTGCGGATGTGTGCGTTCGGTGGTATTCTCTCTTCTTCGGCGTTGTTGCGGCCAACGGAAGGACTTTCTATTTTTTCTGCATAGGCACAGCACGATTTGTTGTAAATGCAACAATTCCAATCATATCACCTAAATATAACGCTTTTCCCAACTGAACGACTCGCTTGCGTTGAAGATGCCGCCTTTTTGAAATTCGCGCCAAACGCACACTGGCGTTTGAATTTAAATTCAGAAGGAATCTGCAAGCAATCTGCATGCTGATACCAGCAATTAATTTATCTACGTTGAGGCGATGGCAAGATCAAGGAAATAATATTGCTTACGTAACGAAAAAATTGAAGACTTCGTCCTATTCGTACGCGTTGGTGTGCATGGGCTGGGTGTGTGGTTGTGTGTTGCGTGTGTACATGAAACGTCACTGTTTCCAGATCACGTGACGCACCGTTAGACGCCATATTGGCAGTTTAGTGCAGCGCTGAGGTTTTACGAGGTCCGACCGAGTGTGTCTCCTAGGTGAAAATTCGAACAAGTGAAGGAAGTGCGATGCGTTTATGCGTATTTCCGCAAACTAGATGAACTTTGGCAATACGAACATCGTACTCATGCAATTTGAATGTCGCAAACACCGCGTACTCCTTCGGCTATTTACGATTCGTCTCAAGTGTTTCAATAAGCGTGTGTTTAGACTCGACTGAGGTGTAAGTGTGCAGCTGTTCGGTTGATCGGTGCATCGGCGTTCTGTCTACTGCATGTGCATTGTTATCAGCACAGTTTTATGCCATTTCTTCGTCAGCAATGTTAATGTGATAGCGGCCACATGAATGCCTTTGGATAATGTAATTGAGCCGACAGGTAACGCGGTCAAGTTCTTCAAGTGCTACTAGTACGTTTTCGTTAAAGATAAGAGACTGAACGCGTTTATGAATCAATGCCAGAAATTGTTTATCAGTTTAGCATCGTTATGAGTTAATACCTTCGTTTAATAATGCAAACAATGTTGTGCATTAGAGTTAGCATCATAACCTATTTGCAATCTAAGTGTACCTAGAACTAACCTTCTATTAGTAAACTTGTAGTAAATTTTTACTGAAGCTTGGGGCCCCACTAGCAACAGTGACACCTGGCGCCTTCAGCTTGCTTGCATAGTTCTAAAAATTGGTGTTATTCAAGTTTGAATTAATTTTGTTTTCATGGTTCTTAGGTGTTGATTAATTGCTATGGCAGCTACTGCTGAAATGGGTGAAGTTGATGAGATTCATTCCAAAGATGATGCTGCTTCTGCAAAAGGTATTAATCTCCAGCAAGTTTATTACTTATTGTTTCTAATCTAAGTGAAACTTTCAGATGCTGATATTTTGCTAAATGGTGATGTCACAGATAAGAGTGAACAGAAGGATGCAGATAATACAGACAATAAAGATCTATCAAATGAGCCCATGGAAGTTGATGATAGTCAGAGTGATAATACAAATGTAAGTGAAGATGAGGATGGGAACCAGCAACAGGATGGAGAGGAGGCTGTTGATCAGAGCATAGAAAGTATAGAAAGTAAAGTGGATCACTCAGACCAAGATGGCAATGATGGGGAAGAGAGTGCAAATAATGAGAGGGAAGGTGGCACTGATGAATTAAAGGAGAATATGTCCGGTTCAGATGATGAAGTTACAGAAATCCACACAATCGACAGTGATGATGACGATGAGGACGACGATGATGGGCGGGAAAATTCCGATAACGATCAAGCAATCGAAATCAGTGATTCGCATAATGACGACAACGATGATGTTATGATTGTGGACGACAATGTTAAGGAAAACGGCATCGAGGCATCAACCAGCAAGGACGATCTTGATGATTGCAATGTCATTGACATCAGTTCGTCAGCCAAGGAGGACGCGTCTGAACGCAGACCGAACACAACCATTTCGCCACGTAGAAGTAGTCGAAATATTGCCAAGAAGATAATACTCAAAGACAGCGCATCCGGCGAATCAGACATCGAGGAGGTTGTCGAAGAGGACCCTCTGGCCGATCCGCCGACTCCTGCGGCTCGCGCAGCCGACACCATCGACAAGAAATCTCAGAAGTCATCGACAATTGTCGTGAACGATACGAAACGCTTGGTCGAAATCGCGTCCAAGTCGACGCCTTCCTCGAATGCTGGCAAAAAGGAGCCCACTTTGGTCATCATTGACACCAATTCGATTCTCTCAGGTCGCGGCCCGGTGCCGATGAGCAATCCGAAACCGGTGGCGTCGTCGCCAGCGTCGTTTACTGCGCTGCCAATGGCCCTGCCGGCACAGGGAATGTATCCGGCGAATATGCGCGCAACAATCACGCCAATTCCGATGACGACAAATGCATCAAAGCCTCCTGTGCCCGCCTTAACGCCTGTGTTGCAGTCATCAGTGCAAACATCGATATTGCCCTCTCTAACGGACGATATGTTCGTCGTAGAAGCGCCATCATTCATCGTTCCGTACGTGTACGAGAAGCCTCCGGTGAAGGACTTTAGAGAATTCGTCAACGAAATGGCAGCCGCTATTAGGAAGGAGATCAGTCAATGCAGCGAAAATAACGGCGATGACAAGAACGATGACGTGGAGGAGGTAAAGAGCGAAAAAGACATTGAGGAAATCATCGATTCGGTGAAAAAGGATGAAGAGAAGCGGGCATCTTACTTCGAAAGTCCTATAGGTATGGTCACACTTGCTCAAATAAATGTCAAGCCTAATATTTGTTAATATACTTGCAGGTAAATTCTTTGTTGACATCGGATGCAATTTGGTGCAGGAATACGTCCAAACCGACCTGCTGAAGCAGCAGAAGCGCAAACGGGACCGCGAGGGCGGCGCGAACCATGAAACGAATAAGACTATTCAGTCGCTGCTGAAATCTTTGGAGTACACGAAAGAAAACAATGAGCCGTATAAGACGGAGTTGAAGAGGTGCGAGTTCTGCAGCTATAAGACCGATTCGCTGCTGGCAATGGCCTTCCACTTGGAGACGCCGCACATGAAGAACTTCGTCTACCGGTGCAACTTCTGCACGTACGAGGTCCGCAGTCCGCATGACATTCTCTACCACATGGAGGCCGAGCATTGCGTGCGCGGCCGGCTGGAGCGTGCTCCCGCCTTCCACCAGTGCCCAAATTGTCCCTTCGAGGACAACCAGAAGGGTAAGCTGTCGCGACATGCGATCGCCTGCGCCAAGAAGTTTAAGCCGGAGCGCAATCTCGAGGCGCCAATGGACTGGGAACCGCCGGCGAAGATACCGCGACAACCGCGCATGAAGACGCCCAATCTGGCGATGACGGCCGCCATGTACCAGGCGATGGCGAAGAATACGCAAGCACAGCTGATGAAAGTACAGCAGACTCTGAACCAGACGGCTATGAATCGCGGCCGAGGCCGGCCGAGCCTAGGGGGAATGCCTAGTAAGCCAAACAAAACTAAAAAGGGTCAGGATCTCATCCAGGCTGTTCCAGGTGGAGGCTCGGTGCTTGTGCCTACGACATTTCAGATTAGTGGTAATCAATTGTATCAGGTATGTACGACATTTGACGACTTATATATGCGCGTAATTGTTTTGCCAAATGTAAATAAATCTGGATTCGAAACGATTGCAATCGATTTGTTAACATTTGGTTATTTATGAAATCGTATACATTATCAATTGTCGATGGACCGCATTGGCAAAATAGTCTTTTCTTCGTTTGAACCATACTCGAAATGTATGTAATATATGTGATAGGTTGTTGGTGGTCAAGATTTGGGCAGTAGACTAGGTGGCCCAGTTGGCCTTATTCCTACACTGTCCTCTACCTCAAGCGCGATTACCATTCAGGTACGCCTTTGTACATTTTGTTGACTACTATTATTGAGGAATAACCGTTTTTTGCATAATCATTGTTTCTCTACTTTTCTTAATCATATAAGCCAATAATTATATTAATACATGGAGCTGTTGATTGGGGCATTTCAAAAAACACTGCTTGTTAATGTTAAACATTGGCATAAAAATTACAGTGTACCACGAGAATATACGTAGCATGGGATTCATTTCCAATTATTTCGCATGTTGTGTGTACGTGTTATTATTCTATAAGTTTGGGGGGGTGTATTGTTGTCGATGCCTGTTTCGTTGTGTATCTCTTGTAAAACATGCTGGTCTTTTTAGAATTCATCGCCAAAAACGAAAACCGTGCATCAGCCAAGCATTTCAATCACACCACTTCCGCGCGGTACCACCACCAGCTCATCGATCAACGTACCCAGCGGCGTTGGTGGCGGCAATATGGCCAAGCCTGGTGATTCAAATTCGAAAAACTCGTTTGTGATCTGTGAAATCTGTGACGGCTACATCAAAGACCTCGAGCAGTTACGCAATCACATGCAGTGGATACACAAAGTGAAAATTCACCCGAAAATGATCTACAACAGGCCCCCGTTAAACTGCCAGAAATGTCAATTTCGCTTCTTCACGGACCAAGGCCTGGAGCGGCATCTGCTCGGATCACACGGTTTGGTCACGTCGAGCATGCAGGAGGCTGCCAACAAATGCAAGGATAGTGGAAGATGTCCGGTGTGCGGGCGGGTAAGTTTCGATTTGCCCCCATAGAGCTGACTGTTTTACTTTACTCGTTGTGTTTCATTTTAGGTGTATCAGTGGAAATTGCTGAACCACGTGGCGAGAGATCATAATATGACATTAAAGCCAGCTCACTTATCATACAAGTGCACGGTCTGCACAGCCACGTTCGGCATGTACAAGCAGTTCGAGAATCATGTGTATTCAGCGCATTCGGTCGTCGCCAAGCGATCGATCGACAAGAAGAGCAACTCATCGTCAACGAAAAGCGAATCGCTGCTGAAACCGCTAAAGATCAATGATGAAATTACCATCATACCCCAGATGCCCAAATCGAACGGTGCCGGCACGAGCAAAGACGCCAACTCGGCAACGACGTCGAGAAGCAATTCCTCTAGTATACCAGGCACCAGCCGAAGTAAGTAAAAAATCAAAGCAATTCATTGAACAAATTGCAACGGCAACGTAGAGAGAATATTTGGTGATGGAGTAGACCTCTATTCCAGAAGAAGAAGCTGTCATAGATAAATGTAACTACCACGTTTATTTGATTTTCTTCATTTCAATTTTATTTGTTTATGGCAACTTTCATCTCTGGGCTGAAAGGAAAACAAATGATAGGAAAAACACTTATTTGAAACTGTTCACATCAACGTGTTTTTCTTATTTGCATTGGTTTTCTTTCTTGTAGTAGCAACCGACTTGAGCACGACCAATAAACTAAAGTGTATTCAACTGACCTCTGTAGGTAAATTGGATAAAAAAGAAGCATCGCTCTCAGGATCCGCAATAGACACCGGCGAAATCCAAATCATAAATCTAGGATAGGACACTTAACATACTGATTTAAGGAAATACTCGATCACATACATTCAAAATTAATCAGCCATTATTGGCTAAGAGGAAATGCGATGAATATTAGGAAGACAAACGAGAAACAGATACCTAAACAATATATTCTTTGAAGACAGCAGCCGTTTTTGACCTTTCTCTCTACCTCCATTAGTGATGTCGTTTTTGTTTGGGTGATGCTTACCAATCATTGAGATTTGCAAACAATCATTCCATGACGTAAGTAAATCGTAACACATGTTTTTTGTTGATTCTAGTTGGTGATACGTCTATCACTAGAGCTGAACGGCTGGCTCGACGCAAAACTTCATTTGTTGGAGATAATAACTAAGCAAATATGAGAAAAGAGCGTAACGTGTAGGAATCAAGATTTCTTTTGCGAAACGATGGATAGATATTCTACCAATTCATAATACTGATGAATGAGTTATTTTATTCATTACTCGCTTAATCATTGTAATAAACCTATGACTGATTCAATATGCAAGATTAAGAACATTCTTTTATTATGATACTGATATGTATTGTGCTTTGAATGTTTGTATATTCTGTTTTCAGCGCGCAATGACACTTTGTGAAACTTACGAACGGACCAAACTCTTCCGTATATATTTTGCGAGAATATCCAATTACTAGAGATAACAACACTATTTTTCATTGAGCCAAATAATAGTTAATTTTTTCATGTATCTTTCAACGTTGATCTTTTTAGTTAACTGTGTTACGTTCGCTATTATTTATTTCCTAGTAAGATAATGAAATGTCCACGTTATTTATTTGCCCAGATGCGTTCTAATTGGTATGTCCAAGAACAATTTTATATTTTTGCCGGATAGTTGTTTGACTAAATAGCACTAATGATAAATGTAAATTTTCATAATTATAATAGTAATGCCTCAACTATGGACGATATGATGTCGCGAAGTTGGAAAACATAGTATACCTTAAATTTAAGCTTAGATTATTAACTTGTTTCATTTGTACATAGTGGTTCATTTTGATCAAATGCAATCGCAAGAATGGTAGTTCTAAGCATATAGGGTTGTCAGGGTAGGTAGGAATGGAAAAAAGCTTCATTTTGAATGAATGAGATTTCGTGAACTGATTTTGTTTTCGTTGCGTTGATTTCGTTCACACTTATTCCAGAGAGAGCATTTTTGAAAACGCGCCCAGCGACTTACAATTAGTAAATGGTCATTATGATGTATATATTCGCGGTATCGAAGTGGACTCAAAGGCAAGGATCGTATTATGATAGGTTCGAGCGAATTCTTTAGTTACAAACTATGAAGAGTTAAATAAACATTGTGAATGATATGAGAGAGGCAAATATGCGTATTAGATATAGATTATGAATAAATCAAATGAAACATATGCAAGTATTCATTTTTAAATTGTAAACATACGTAAACTGATATTGTTTAGTAAACTATATTACAATTCTTAATAAAATCGGTTATTTTTAAAATACATAAACGCAAATATATTATATATGATGAACAATAAATATATTCAAAACAACACCATCTTTTTTATTTTCATTGTATGGTTTAATGTGGAAATTAATCAACAAACCATTTTTACTTGGTTTTGAAGTTGAAGTAGTAAAGAGCTGTAGTAGTACAAAAATAATATATATCATTTGGACAAAGTATTTCCAACACATTAGACATTCGCATCATTTAATGGCAGTACTGGATTGATGTCATTTAAGGTAATATTTACGGTCGAAACGTTTTCTAATTCATCAGTAGTCATAATTTTTTCATCAAGTGGTATAAGTTTTGTAAATTTGAGTGAATTGTTATTTATTTTACTAGCGTTATTTGATAATGGTTTCCACCAATTTCTCGAGGAACTTTGTCTTGGTGGTTGAAAGTAATTAAAATCAAACTGTTCTTTCCTGAAAAAAAGACCGGCTGGAATATGCGATGTTAAATTGCAGCATGACCTTACGTTTGCGAAGATTCTTCTTCAATTGGGTCGGGATCAGTTAAGAATCCAATTTCATAGATTAGTGTTTTAATAACCACCCTAAAATGTATTAATTAGAATGAGAACCGTTTGAAGTGATTTATACTTGCAAATCTTTAGGAATAAACGTAGCATTATGAACGCTCACGGGAGCGTCCATAAATACTCCATCAGCTTCAGACGAAGTTTCGTTAGATGATTCGATTTGACCTATGGGCATCGCCCAAACTGATGGTTCCGTATTAAAATTCAGCACTACTACCACTAAAATTCTGTTTAGGAGTAATTTATTTCGTCCAAACATTGTTGCTACACGCGAAGATATAAACACTACTGGATTAACTTTCAGAGTTTTCGTTTTATAATACTCTTATGAATAAAAAAGCAAATTAACACTAACTTGTCATGAAGATGTATTAAGTAAATATGTTCATCGTTTTATCGTTAAATTTTCTGCACGTTGCATGCATGTTGCTGGAAAGAAGCGTGCTAATTATGGTGATAACTAGCAACTCATGGCGATGTTGTTTCGTTGTACGCAAAGCGCGACAATTGAGTCGCTCACATTGAATGAAATTTTTTAGCGTTGTTGCTGTTTACGCGTCATATTTGCACAGTCCAATGACTAATTAAATATATAAGTAGCCGTATCAATTAAAATCTCATTGAGGCAGCGAAATTAAACGAACTAATTTGGAAACGATTGCCAGCGAATATTTGTGTGCTGTTTATCTTATCTTTGAGTGACAATATTGGCAATTTTATATTGCGTTTCGTTTTGCCTTTATTCTATTAGACACAAACAGCGAACGCACTGGGTTCAATGTTGGCCCAACAAGTGACCAATGGCACAGTTGCATCAAGTTGCATTTTGTTGCTGAAAAAGTCATTTTGGTACACGGCGTTTTACACATGGACATGTGTGGACCTAGCAGTGTTTTAGTTTAATAGCCAATTTTAAATACATGTCAATATTTCATTAATGGGTTCGCGTTTCAAATTCTTCTGGCTGCCTATCGGTATCGCATCATGGACGATAGTAAGTAAATTATCATACGTGATCATTTAGTTAATTAGAATATTGTTTGATTATAATAATTTGCATAGTTTCAATCAATCGCACATGCCTGGTGGATCGTGTATGGAAGAGAACTGATAGCGTGCAACATCAAAGTGAAGCGGCGAGTAGAGTTTTATATGTATATGACATATTTATACGGTAAATATATTGTTTATTGCTTTCGCTTTGATAATTGCCAATGGCTGAATCGCTTCAGGTAGCGAATGTGATACTAACGCTCTAGATGACTATGTGCGCATTTCTTTTCAAACGACTGCTAAGAAATTTCCTTTGGAATTAGCCTCATTGTACAATGACGATGGAACAATGACTGAGTTGCTGATGAATTTGTATCTGGGATTTGATGCTTTTTGGATCATTTGTGCAGTAGCACTTCTGGGTGAGTTGTAACTTAACAGTGAATCCCATGGTACGGCTGCTAATAATCATTTTCTCTTCAGTTGGTGTCATCATGCGCCTCAAGCAATATTCTGCGGTCATCTTTTATCTGCCATGGATATTTACCGCAATTGGTATTTCCGCCATTGACCTATTCAGCGCCTTATATTTTGGATTCCAAATACCTAAAGCGGAAGTACGCTGAATTCTACGCTGAATCGCAAGAACTACATCAAACTGATTTGATATTTTCCTTCCCGTAGGTGATTGAAACAACCCTACCCTGGAACTTGCCCATGAGCGCCGTAATGGCCATTGTCTCCGGCCGACTAGGCCTCATTTGGATTGTCAATCTTTTAAATACGTTTTATATTTGTTGGTTTACACGCGTGGTTTTTAAACAGCGCTATGCACATGAACGCCGCAGCAATTCGCCGCATCTTTACAGGGCGCAACAAGAAAAATTCCGCCGTCAAATTACTGAGAATCGAATTAGAAGTTGGCAGCAATTCTACGGCGGCGAAGACGACAATTTCGACTATTCTAGCACGTTCAAAGAGCTGGAGGATTACAACGACCGCCGGCGCAAGCCGACGAATAGCGTTGTGCCTGCTGAAGAACTCTGTTCAACATTTAAATCAATGTCCAGTTTGAGTAGCAACGCCTCCTCAAATACTGGTGTTGACAACGGGTCCAAAAAAAGGGTACATATTACGGAACTGGTCAGCTATCTGCCTTGGTCTTATACCGATGCAAGCAATAAATTATTCTCTGTACCCGAAGATTCCATACACAATAATACTCCTGATAAGCATAGTGATGATGAAGATGATGATAACGGAAGTGGACATGGTAAGGTGGAGATAATTGAACCATCCGTTGAAGACAATCTCAATTTGGATGAGGGAATTTCCAGGTTTTAATGTTAAATGAATTGTATATCGGCGCTGTCGATTTTTAATTCGTAGTGAGTGACTCGTAATATACGTGAGATATGAAGCCTTTATCACCTCTAACTATCTGATAAGCCTACTGATATCTGTAATCAATTGTATCATTGACAATAGTCAGCGTTTGTACGTATCTGTATACTTCATCAACTATAAACGTTATTACAAGATCGTTGAGAAATGCTCTACAAATTGTTGTAATAAATTACTTTCGTGTAAAATGGCTTTGAGTCCTATTATGAGGCCATTGGGTCTCGCCATTGCATTTCTTGGACTGGTAAGAGATATCATGCATGAAGATTTCACGTTTTAATTCATATTGTGTGTTAAGGTACAAAGTATAGCATGGCTGGTGATGGCCCTGCTTAGTATTTTACAATATGCAGACGCTATCGATATGGCCGAAGAAATCAGCACGCATAATTCACTTCTACTCGCATCCATCAAAGCCCTGTACTTCATGGACACACCGTATCTAGATGTGATAATCTCAAAGTATGTCTTCTTTGGTTTCAGCGTGGGATACTTTATACTGTCATTGGTTTGGTTTGCAAATTCGAGTGCTTTATACTTTTGTAAGTTTTCCTTGTGTAATATATATTTCTATACATCAGCTCGTAACTGTTACATTCGTAGTTATCAACTTTAAAAAATGGGAACCAGCTCGTATACTTCTCATATCGCATTTTGTCGTCGTCGGCGTAATATGCACAGTGGACGTAATTTTTATGGCTCTTCTAGCGAAAGACTACGATTACATTTTGAATATGTACAATGCTACATTGTCCTCAAAAGAAACGAATGCCATCCTCATGGTGTACTTCGTCATGGCTGTCGGAATTATGATGACGATAGCAGCGCGTGGTTTTGTTTTATGGTTCTTGAACTTCTTGAGCGGGATTTACTCCGTATGCTTTATTATGCAATACCAGGACAACGATAGAAATATCCTGTACAACATTCCAATAGACGCCTATCAAGAGTATCCCGGGTAAGTAGACTTTATTCTCCAAGGGCTATATCCGTTAATATGTTTTTGATTATAAACCCTCTAGGGACCTAAACTATGCTGAAGCTATCCGAGAAGATGACATCCAGCAGGCCGAGACTGTGCCAGCAAGTTATACGAATGGTGGATTCACACAAGACGCTTATAGCATCACACAACCATATGGAAACGTACGACCAACATCTGAAGATTCGTTGCCAAACAACAACTATTTTGATTACAATCGTCGAGATCCAGCGCGAAATGAGCAAACGCTATATGCAAAACCCAATAAAGTGATGAAGACGCCTGGACCTATGGTGCCACCGAAGCCGAGTAAAAAAGAACCTCCGATTCCCTTTCCGGATTACACACCACCACAAAGTCCAAAACAATTGCGCTCGGTTATTAAGCAGAATTCATCGTATTACTGATATGACAACAGGAAATCGACATGAAGCATAACATTTAATTTATTTATAACCATTTAAAGTTGCGATTAAACTTAATATTAATAATTAATGTACTTTAATTAAAATAATACCTTCTTAGGGTAGGCATTAAAGCCAATGGTCTTTTTCCCAAAGTCGAGGAGGTTTACTGGTTTTAAAGTTGTCGTCGACTTTTCAGAAATGGTATATGTGCTAGCAGTTGGCAGAAATGCTTGTAATTGCGGATAAAGAGGCTGCGGTACCAGACTGCTTTTGAAGCTGGTTTGTTTGATCTGCTTGTTGTAATCTTTGGCGCGTTCAAACACCTCGTATGAATTGCTTAAATTCGAAAATGATGTCTTTGCATCGGAACCGTGGTGCTGCATGTTTGCCGGGACGCTAGGGCTGAATATCTTTGGTTTCGTATTTGAGGTGACTTCGTATTTGATGTGCGACTTATCGTTATGATTGTAGTTAACGTAATGATGTTGTTGCGGGTTCTTGTTTGATCGAATGGGATGTTGGTGAGCTTGTAGCGTTTGTTGGACCGGACTTGAGGATTGGTACGGCTGGGTGAGATAGGTGTGATGAATCTGTAATGGTCTTGGGGTTGTCGTCGGGTTGGCGAAGGTCAGAAAAGGCGTCGTTGTCGAAGGATCTGGCTGGCGGCGCACCTTCTTCTTGCGTCTGTTGCGTTTCGTCGTTGTCTGCGCACCGATGGTCGCCGACGAGGAGGCAGTCACGTCGAAATTGTCGTTATGCAGATGATGCTGATTGTAATGTTGTTGTTGTTGTTGTTGGTAGTAGTCATTTGTCAGAGGTGACGAAGGAATCGGGTTCCAATCTACAAAAACGTCCACGCCTCTAAGTTTTTCAGCAATCGCATTTAATTGACCACCTGGACAAATACATTATTGACACACAATTGCATCAAGCTCGGATTCAATTCAAGCACAAAACTATAGAGATATCCCAAGTAACTGCAAAGACAGGTGGCGTCAATTTGCACTACACGCAAAATGGTACCAGAAAGCGATCAGACATTCAATTGTCCTAATGTCTTTGTCCTGGCCGTCCATGGATAGATTATGAGTGATTAGATTCTAATAGTAGTGAAACAGAAAATAACCTGAGTTCTGCTGATAAGGCACATAACTATGATGGTTGCTGCTGGCTGTCTCCTGATAATAACCAGACTCTTCCTCCGGGTAGTTTAAATAATGATGATCTTCGTTACTTCTCGGTGGCTTTGGCTTGACGAGATCGCGGTATTCATCTCGATGCTGATGCGCATACGGATTCCGTTGATGATACTTATGATTACTGTGATAGCGCGTAGATGTAGAAGCATGCCCAGACGGTTCAAAAAAACTCTCCTCGCTGCTTGCACTGGCGCTTATTGATTGGGGGCGAAATTTGCTGGGCTTCGTACGTTTCTGCAGAGGGTAGAGCAAGTTCTCTGTGGTGAACGCTAAATCGACTACTAGTCAAGAGAAACAAACCTTGTGTTTCTTCGATTTCTCCGGCTTCAGGATGATTCGATGCACATCCCTACGGTCGACATCCTCTTCGCAACTAACGGCGGTACAAAGTGAACACACAGCAAGAAGTAACAACAACAGCTCTACCAAGCGCATTTTGTTCAATGAATGAGAAATTCACCAAGAAAACTGCTTTTATATCCACCATCAACGATATGCAGCGGGAAATTCTGTGGATTTGATGAGACATGGGGATCCGTGACTTCAAAGAAGATATGCTCTAATTGAGCGATTGTGCATCGTGCACCGTACACGCGGCCCCATGCACATTGCATGATATACATGTTTTAGTCGTTGCACTTGCACAAATTAGTGTAATCAATTTCATGCAACAAAAAGAAAGTAATTAATGGGCAGACATCGTTAAACAGAGTGAAAGAAATGGACATTTATTAGATTAGATTACAACTTGTATTGCATGCTCATATGCGAAACTTGCAGTCAGTATTTAACTTTGTTGGAATGTTATAAAACATTCAGTATAAATAGAATCTAATTGAAGAAAACGAAAGTCTGAGCTAATAACGCATGTAAGTAATTTTCACCGCATTTTCCATATATGGAAACAACCAATTCATTATTAAATTTAAACTCTCGTTTTCTAAGTACTGTCCCCATGCGGGACAAAAAAATTAGTATAGATTCGTTTCGTTACTCAAAAGCAGGAATTTGTTCAATAATTTGGCGATGCTGTTTTCTTATAATTGGTATAAGAAGCGGAATAAGGGTTATTGACTTTATCTAAAGCAATTGTTGCGAATTTAAACATGCGTAAATATAAACACAAAACTTCCAATAATGAGTGCGCGCATAAATTTTGCGACTTACAAACTTGTTAATCATTATTCCTGACAATTACACATTTTTATAGGCGTATGAAAAAAATCAGTACATAAAACTGGTTAACGAGAATGTATAGATAATGTATTAACTAATTACCATAAAGCCTTCAATTTGTAGATAACTTTAAAATACAATTCACACATAAAAGCTTCGATGGCAAACTGAAATTTTTGCTATTTTTTCTGTTTTATGAGATGGACTTGCTAAACAGTTTGCTTTGCTTTCTGGGAATTTCTACCACATGTATTCCAACTGACGGTACGTTTCTTAAATACGATCCCAATAGAAATAACGTTTCTTGTTGTGGCACAGATCAACATATTGAACTTTATCAGTGGACAAAAACTGGACGAATTGAACTACCTTCCGACTACGGTACATTAAATAACAAATCACCAGCCCACTTCATTGTCCATGGATGGACAGAGAGCTCTTTCACACCAGCGTATGAAATCATTGCTCAAAGTTATTACAAAATGGATCCCACTGCAAACATTATCCTGGTCGATTACAAACAAATGGCTGATCAAAGCTATGTCGAAGCGGGAATTATAGTAAACATTACTGGTAAACAAACAAAATACGTGAAAGTATTTATACGTGAAAGGTCGCAGAGTCCTAACAAAATAATGAATCAACTTTCTCAGGTACATTAATGGGCGAAAAAATCATCGATATGCTTCAACGCAAAGCATTGCAAATTAAGAAAATACAAATCTTTTGCCACTCATTGGGTACCCATGTGTCTGGCAAAGCTGCTCGCGTGGTGAAAGCCAAAATAGGAGAGCGAATCGCACGTATTTCCGCCACAGATCCTGCAGGACCTTTATTTCGATTTCCGAATATTTTACCACATTTCTCACAGAGCTTAACCGAAGACGATACAGATCTATTGGACATTACACATACGAGCGTAACCTTAGGTACGATTCAATCATTTGGAACTGTGGACACTTATGTTGCTTTATTCGGCGTGCATCAGCCTGCGTGCCTTTTGCCGACGTTACATGAAGACATTGTTAGCGAACTAGTATTTTGCGATCACGTTATGGCCAGGACGTACTTTACTGAATCGATTCTATCTTGTGGATTTAAGCAAACGAACATCACTTCGATAATCTACGGACAGCATATGCCATCGGACGCAAAAGGCGTATATTCATTAAGTGTTAACGCCGCTCCTCCATACGCTCAATGCCAAAACACTTTTCCAGATTGCTATATGAACAATCAAAATGTATTTAAATAGCACGTATAATGTATTTTTTCCATATCTAATTTTAAAAAGTTTTTCTATTCCTCAATCAAAAATTCAAACATAAAGGGATAATTTGAATTTTAAAAAGACCTTAATGCGTGCCAAAATTAAGCTCTTGCTTGTCTCATATTCATGAGTAAATCAAATCGACGATTAGATCGTACCCCCTTGACATGAACACGTCGAGATTCAATGCTTGCAACCGATACTTTACTCTTTGTTTTTAACGAGTTGATTTCTTGTTGCAAAACTTCTTTCCTCTTCTCAATTGCATCTGCTGTTGGAATATTCGCTCCTGTTGTTGTCTTTGTAGGTTTCGGAATCTTGGTGCGATATGTATTTAATATTTCCTGCTTAGATGGTTTTGGTGTTTTCGGATGTTTAATAAGAGTTGTTTTCGACGGGTTAGTTATATGAAAGCCAACCGATTTAATTCCAGTTGTCCTCTGGGATGAATTTTCAATATCCCCATCGCCAAACTTTAATCCTTTTCTAGCAGTCACAGTCACCTCGGTAGAAGCACGTTTCGAGCTACCCACATGCACTTTCTGTCCAGATTTCAGAGCTTTGGCACGATCTGCCTTGCGTTGGACGTGAACGTCGATGCTCTCCATTTGATCAAATGCTTTTTTGTGTATAGCTTTATAATTGGGTACTTTTTTTACTTTACTTTGTGATTTTTGTATCAAATTGCCACCTTCCTTCTCAGAAAACAAAGGGAGCTTGGCCGAATTTTGCATGTGAGGTGTATGTGGAGTCATCTTTTGTGCGCGACGCAAAAGAATAGAGGCTGATGAGATGCCTGAATCTAAGGAATAATTGCCATTGTAATGAAATATTGTAATAATTTATGATGGATTTACCTGTCAAAGATGACTTTGATTCTGAAATTTTAATCTTCCTATGTTGTTTACCTAAATTCAGCTTACTAAGATTTCTCTTCTTATTTATCTTAAGGGGAGTAAGTGAATTTTTAGCAAATTGTGATGTAGGAAAGGTTTCCAGCATTGCTTGATTTGAATTGTTATGCATCTTTTTTTTTGCACTCAATAGATATGAACTCTCAGGTATAACATCAAAAGTGTTACGCCTATCTACTTCTCTTGTGGCATCTACAATTCCAAACTCAAAGGTGTCTCGCTTTTTAGTTTTTTGAGATGAGACTGGGGTTACTTCATTGACTATCAATGTCATCTTCTTGTTAGGCGAAGTTCCACAATTTTCATTTAATTTAGATTTATTTGGTAGCATATGTAATGATTTATGATCAACAATTGGTTGTTGTCCCTGCACATGAAGATTTTCCAAATGGAACTTTATAGAATCATCTTCATTCACTATTGCAGTTTCTTTTAGTCTTCGTTTACATTTGAGAACTCTTCGTTCCTCCAAATTAATCTTGTTTCTTACACTTTCTTTGACATTTTGTTCTTGTTGCACATTCCATGATAAGATACATTCATTTTCATTATTCTTACTGCCAATTTTCTTCTTTCTGCCTTTTTTCTTTTGTTGCTTTGATGCATGATTGTTGCTTAACCCCATATCTGTATTTATATTTTCCACAAATGGAACATTTTTGCTCGATATTTCATTTACATTGGAATGGCGACGTAAACCGCTGCGTAACATTTTGAATAGGAAATTTAACTATAACAAATAATTTTCAATAAATATCCGTTGTAGTCACTTAAAAACGTTAATTTTAAATCACTGTCAGATAGATGCACAAGATGCACAACAAGGAATTGGCAAAGATAAACATGATGTGTCTGGAATTAGAGACAACCACCGACAAACACATTTCACTGAGGGCGCTGGTGCCGAAATATAGAGTTGACACGTGGAGGGAGTATTGTCATTATTCCCTCCACGGACAATTTGGAAGAAAACATGAATTTAAGGGACGCTGTAAAACAATAGAAATGGTTTTCTAATAGAGATAAATAATGCAGTGATTGTTTGATGCAAATGCTTGTTTTGCTATTTGAAGCAAAGTATCTCTATTAGGTGACTTGTTATTTGACCACAAGAGCGGCGCCACTCATTCGCGTTTTTTCGAATATTGATAAACAAAAATCAAAGATGGCGATACTGAACATACCATTTTTTTAGCATCGCATTTGCTACTTACGCTAATTCGGCTTTCCTAATTAGTTCGTATAAAATAATTTCATTACTGTTTCATTGGTTTGGCAATTACTTGTATTTTACATGTTCGGGTATTTCCAAGTCCGCAGAGATTCTGGACCACCAAAGTTTTTTTGCAGCAAAAAAAACTTTTGCAAAAATTTTACTCAAAATATGGTAAATGCCGTTAGAATCATCAATCGGTCCGCTAGTTTCAGAGATGTGACAAACTTTAAAAACTCATTTAGAACCTCATTTTTCACGTTCGGATATTTCCGGGTGCCGCAGAGATTTGGGACCATGACCAATGTTATTTTTTCGTCAAAATATACAAAATGCCCTTTGAATCACGAAAATTGAACCAGTAGTTTCGGAGATATGAAAATTTTTGAAAACTCGAGCGATTTTAAGAATTTCATATCGTTTTTATCGCTACAAACTTTTTTTTACAATTTTTACTTCGAATGCGATTTCT
>JARJDZ010009234.1:0-12272 GCA_030264555.1 Aleochara sp. GC000083 | reverse complement strand
AAAACTTGATTGATCAATGATAAATGTTTAGAATTGTCTCAAATGGCGGCAGTCACCAATATAATAGGCCTGATTGATGAGTGTTTGTGTGATCGTCTATAGTTTGGCCCCACATTATCGGTAGTAAATTCCACGTCATGCCGAAACCTGGCTCTAATGCTACCAAATTTCGTCATAGGAATTGGTTGGTTCCTGCGGGGGGTTTAGTTGCGATCAGCGTCGCGTGAACAATTTTTTTTGGGCGCCGCGCGAATCGTTCTGATAGAATCTTATACGTATATAAGTAATGTCAAATAGTAGAAAGAGATTGTGTAAATCTTATAAGAGCGTTAGTTAGTTATGATGGCGACGTGATGACCGTATAATGCATGACATTCAGATATGAAATCGTTAAAATTGTTCTCCGAAAAAACGTACTGCTACAATTATCGTCGTATTGTCGCACTCGGCATATTTCAAGTCCATCATCTTCAGTGTTCTGCTTCTCGTTTCAGTGCGTTCACGCGTTCGCCTCCTTCAGCCACTGCAAGTTGAGAGCGTCTTCAGCGGTGACGCGCAGCTCCGGGTCCGGCTCGATCATCGCGTTGATCATCGACGCGAAGGGGATGGCGTCCACGCGCTTCCAGCCGTATTTCTCCACGAGAACGTCCTCCGTTTTCCAGATGTGTAACGAATCCATACGGCAGAGTTTTAATTCACCTGCAATCCAAACAATTTTCAACCAAGAATTGTGAGCAAGCACAAGGATAATTGACTTGATGTCATACAGTAAGAAACATTCACTTTGATAATTAATTTTCATGGAGAAATTACATGGTTCAAGTAAAATAAGTTGTAACTCACCACTGGGATCGAAATACCGACAGGACTTACGTCCCCGACTCGCAATGTACGCCGGGATACCTCCAAGGAGTTCGTAGATCAGCAGGATGTGATCCTCGGACGCCGAGTATCGCTTCGTGTTGCGCGGATTGAAGAGGAACTCGCCGGTTGCCAATTCGAACGCAATGCATCCCACCGACCAGATATCGGCCGGGAGGTCGTAGTCGCTCTCGAGGAGGACTTCCAAGGCACGGTATTGCTTCGTTTGGATGGTACCTTGAATCTTATCGTGCTGCAAACTTATCGCTTAATATACTTTGCAAAATTTTAGCTTCGTGTAACGTACGGTCCAGCAAGCGTTGCCCATGTCGGCGATTTTCACCTCGATTTTCGGACTGACGTAGAGCTCCTTCTTCGTGGGGCCGCGTCGGCCGTGGTGCACGTCCGAGTCCATCGTCGTGAGATCCGAGAGCCGGGGAAACGACGAACTCCGCACGATCGAATCGGTTTCGTATTCGGGCGGCGAATCGTAATTGTTGTGCGCGCCCGACGTTTGATTCTGACGCTGATAACATTGCGAGGTAACTGAAATTTCATTTCAAATTCTCAATTAATTTACACGAAACAGGCATTTTTTGGGTTTAATTTGAAGAACTTACTGTAACTTCGCGGCATTTGAATACCAAGATCGTTGTACCGCGTCGCTTTGTCGACCATATTCTTAATGTACGCGTCGTTGATCTTGATGAGGATATTCTCGGGCTTCAGGTCGGTGTGGATCACCTTGCACTTGTTGTGCAGATATGTCAGGCCCATAAGAACCTGCAATCGATCGATAGCCCGTTATAGCGCACGCCATCGTTCTCATCCAAAGGCTTGCAACGTACTTGTCTGATAATGCTCTTAACGGCGCCCTCGTAAATACCCTGGTATTGGCTCTGCGTGATGAGGTGCAGCAATGACGGGCCCATCAGCTCGAAGGCGATGCAGATGTGCTTGCCGTTGACGCTATTCACGTGGAAGTAGTCCATCATTTCGATGACGTACTTGCGACCAGCGTGTTTCGGCTCAATATTCACCAGTTGATTCAACAGTTTGATTTCCTCGCGCGCCATATTCGCGCACATATGTACGGATTTGACCACCTTCACGGCCACATATTTCTCCCTGAAACCATCCACATGCAGAACGTTTTTTGCAAGAATTAACTCATAGTTACTTTTCTAGTTTGTGCGAGCATAACCAGACAGTTGAAAAGTGCCCAAAACCCAATTTGCGAATCACTTTGTAGTCCCCCAGCTCTTCACCAATGTACGTTGGTTTGTACCCTCCAGTTCTGTACTCGTAGATGTCCTCCTGGGAGCCGTTCTGCTCCGAAGAAGGCATCACCCGCAAATCTTCCTCCGTGTACTCGCTGGGTGGTTTTCCCCGACTTGCACTAAAACGTAACATTTATCATCATCATTTCAACCAAAATTACATATTTTTCTGCGCAACATTTGACCTGGTGCTCAATGAACTTACAGTACATACGGACATCTTAATTTCGGGGCTGAAAACGATTTAATTGCAGGTATACGCGCCAAATTCGCGGATTCCACGTGTGAATCATTCGTATCAATGTTAAGATTTTGTTGTGTTGTTGTATCAGCAACGATTGCAGGTTTTTCGTGTGCAACCTTGTAAACTTTGATTGTTTCTAGGATGAAACCGAGAAGGAAGTGCGCGATGAACGTGGAGAGGAAGATGAGCGCGTAATCGTGGAGTTGCATTTGCAGTTCGGTCATTTGCGCGTCGTCGAAAGGATTTGCATCATGCGAGAGTGTCGCATTGGTCCATGCAGGGCACGATAATTCCTGTTCCATGTCGTTTGGTGGATCGTTGCGGAGAAGAAAGAATCGATGCAGGATAACGTCGGAGGTCAGTTCGGATACACTTGGCATTTTCGTGGCGCACAATGATTTGGAACGCACTGAACGTACATTATTGCGATTCCGATTCGGGATTTGAAAATCGGCGAAACAAACGTAAATGATTTCGGTGCTGCTGGCACCGATTCAAATCGAATAATTCAAGACTGCAACGACGTCACACGCGGGGAAATGTTACCGCAAGCACATTATATAATTAGGATTTTTATAATTATGCTTTGATTAATGTGGACGTGCATTGTTTGGACCTGGAGGTGCGTTTCTTTGGCGTTGATTGGAACGAACGAGAGTGCAGAGACCGCGCGACGAGTTGAGGTAACACTGACCGAATAATGTGGTCCGCATCGAAGATGCAAAAATGAAAATATTTTTGTTTGTAGCTTGGCGCGCGCGACATGCGATCTCAATTTGGTCGGCGTGAGCGGGACGGGACCAGCGATAGATTTGATGCGAAATGACAACAATTTCGCTCTTAATTTGCGTATCAACCGTGGCCGGCCCGCTATATTTAGGCCGTGGTGCCGAAAACATCTCGGTGAAGTTCACAACCTGAATGCGTGCGGACGACGTCTACAAAAACCACTTACTAATTGCGCTTTGGCATCGAGTACTCCGAGCGGCTGTTGTTTATCGGCGACAGCGAGAGGAAGGAGTAGTCGACGGAGATGTCGTCGATGGAGCTGCTCGCATATTCGTGCATGCTGATGAGGCTGGGGCGCGCGTCGCCGTTGTGGTGCTTGTTGTGCGCCGACGGAGGCAGCACGCCGGCGAAGAGCTGCCCGTCGACGAGGGCCTCCTTGAGCGGATCGAAGAGCTCCTCATAGCGCGCCCGGTAGGCGCGCGGCAGCACGTCCGATTCGACGTCGGGGCGCTCGCAATAGCGGCGCTCCACGGAGCCGCCGTCCACGTCGTCGTCGAGGACATCATCGGCGAACTGGTGCGGGATTGGTCGTTGCAGCGGAACGGCATCCTGCAATGGTGGCAGCGGTTGCTGCTGCTGGTGGAGATGGTGAGGATGATGCAGCGTGCCGAGATCGATGCTCCCCGCGCTGCTGCTGTTCGCACTGCTACCGCCACCACCACCTCCGACGATGGTGGTCGCGGGCGGCGCGCCCGCTTCCTGGTCGCTGTTCGACCTGGAGACGACGGCGCGACTCGTCGGCTGCAGGCTGGGCACTTCCGGCGCCAGCTTGAGGCCGCTGCGGGTGCTCGCTGACGACGACGCTGGCGGCGGCAGTGGTCGGCGCCGTGACAATGAACTCGGTGAACCCGCTTCGGCGAGCCGGCTGGTGCAGCGCACCCACACCCGCCGCGCGAACTCGCTTCAGTGCCACTTATCCACGTCGTGCGCCCGCCATTTGGTGTATCAGTCATAATGATACCTGCCGACGGACGCTCGGTGCGGGCGCGTTCCGGTGGCGCGACATAGGAATTGCGGCATGCAGACGAAGAGCCTGGGAGGACCGGGATTGCTGGACCTGCCGATTCGCGAACGCACGATTGACCTGCCCGCCGACGAAGGTAAACTTATCTCGCAGCGTGTGCGCGTCGCTGATTCTGAGTGTTTGTGTGCCTGTTTTGTTCGCAGTCTGCAGAAAT
Organism: Aleochara sp. GC000083; assembly: GCA_030264555.1. Classification (NCBI taxonomy): domain Eukaryota; kingdom Metazoa; phylum Arthropoda; class Insecta; order Coleoptera; family Staphylinidae; genus Aleochara; species Aleochara sp. GC000083. The sequence continues at coordinate 7,920 of JARJDZ010009234.1, read as the reverse complement.
GCGCGCATGTGCTCGTCGTCGCCGCCGCCGCCGCCGCCACCGCCGACCAAGGGGGAACACGTCGCGGCGCCAACGACCGACCGACCGACGCTGGAAAGCCAGCCCGCGTTGCGTTCGATATTCGACCCTGGGGCTGAGAATTTTAATTGATTAGCCGGCGAAATGTGGGTAAGCAAATGTCATTAATATGCTAAGGTTTCATTCGGGGAAGCCTTATCCCTCGGAGATTTTTCTCGTTTTATGTGATTTAATCCAACAAACAGATAACGAACGCTTTGTTCTATAACTGTGTCACTACTATTGATTATTTGCTGGTGTCATTCGCGATTTATTGCAGTATTTTGCCAGAATTGAATGCAAGTTTCGCAATGCATTCCTAAAATGCTACCCACACTTTTATTTATACTTATTAAATATCTCATTTCGCGATAATTATCTGCCAACACATTTGTTATACAATATGTTGAATTTATTTATTTATGAAAAAGGATTTGATTGCAGAATATTTTTCAAATTTGAAAGTTTTGTTATTCTCTATCTGTGGGTAGCTCTCGTCATCAACTAGGAAAACAACAGATAACTTTAAAAAAAGCAAATTACAGATTACTAATATCAGTAAACTGCTATTTGCTGTAACTATTCACCGGTAGAGGGCCAAGCATAAAGCAGTGTAGGCAACCATTTTTTCATTGAGCTGTTTGTGATGACATGACTTTTATTTTTTAGGTTGGGAGATATAACACCGGTGTCAATTGTTGGTCAGTGATTATCAGTGCATTCAACAACAGCAGACAACTTCAGCAGGAAAAATGTAAGTTTATCCATTTTATTACTTAAATTGGTTTTTAATTAAGTGCGGACTGTTATTGATGACTTGTTGGATGCGTCACGAATGCTCATATGATCTGATTGTGAGTCGAATCAGATTTATTGATTCAGTTGCAAGTCGTGAAAAGATAGGTCAGGTTTATTCGGATAAAAAGCACATGAACAATCGACTTTTTAACAAAAACTGTAGGCAAAAACGAATACGACTGGAGATCAATGTTTCATATCTGTTCATGTAGACGTATGAACTCAACCCATAAGATTAATTTGCTGAAAGTACAGTACTTTCAAGAGTACAACAACATCATTGTTCATAATTAGTAACAAAAAGGGGCTCGTTTCTACACTTTGATGTGCATTTTCATTTGAGGTTAGTAAGTGTAGATGCAGCTTTAGAATTGCGCCTCAAGAAAATCCCCACCATTTTCTTGCGCCATTTGTTTGTATCTGGTTTGATGAAGCGTCTCTGCTGAAGCCAACTCGCATATGATTCGATACAACAACAGTAATTAATGTGTTTTCATTTTTGATAATGGAACAAACACCTCCAGTTCCACCGCTTTTAAAAGAAACGTACGCGTGCAGTACATGCGGAAAGAAGTTAAAGTCGAAAGCCGTGTTAACACGACATATCAATGAGTATTGTATGAAAGTAGGTTTCATATGTCCGATCTGTGAATACCCAGTTGCAAAACACATTGGATACAATAAACACATGCAAAGTGTTCATAAAACGAACGTTAAGGTGAGCTTGCTAGAAACATCAGGTGCAAATGTCATTAAGTCTACAGATTGCACAATCATATGCGTGACATGCAAAACTCAATTCTTGAAAAAGGATGCTTTCATACAACATTCTGAAGCATGCACCACCAAAATATACTTTGAGTGTATCATTTGTGGAATTGAATTTAAAACTGAAGATGAATTGTGTTCACACAATCAGTTTCTACATAATGGTTCCAATGCAATACTTGAATCTACCACTGCACCAGCAGCTATGAGGCAAACATCACATCAATCCAATGAATGTATGAATTGTGTAGCTATGTGCACCTCATGTTGCACTCAATTCTTACTCAAGCAAGCTGTGATGAAGCAGAGCATTAATGTGGATACCAACACTGATTTTCGAGATTGGGCATTTTGTGATGGAAAAGTGAAAGCTGCATTTCAGAGGGGATCAGCAAGCTTTAAGATAGAAAATCTTAATATTGAACATGTAGGCATTGAGAAATCACTAAAGAAGTATTTTGGAATCTTCAGATACATATTTTCCCCTAAACCCATCAATGAAACCATGGAACTTTTAGTAAGTTTTATACTAGATGCATATTTCAAAAGTGAGTTTGTTCGCCTCATTGATCATGGGAATCGCAGACATCTTTCCAGGCAGTTTTTCACAGACTCTAAGATGGTAACATCACAATCCAATCTGCATGATTTGTATGGAGAATTCAGCAAAAGCATTTTGCAACAAGTGCATGCATTCCAGCACAAGTATGGGGAACAGGTGCAGTATGCTGAAGTACACCAGCTTATTATCAAAATGAAGGTCGTTGGTTTCAATGACATGTATAAGATGCCAATCAATGAGACTTTAAGTGCTAGGATGAATCAAGCTGTGCTGCAGGATATGATGCCAATCAAAACGGCGTCCATTGTTCAGCATCCAATTATAGCATTAGCAAATTCAATCAACAGGGCGCTTACGGTTCAGCGGCCAATCAAAAAGCCGTCCATTGTTCAGAATCGAAATGCGGCATTAGAAACTTCAATCAACAAGGCGCCCGAGGTTCAGCGATATCCAGCGTTTCAGAATAAGAAGAGCATTAAAGATTCAGGCGTCGATGGGCAAATACAAAGTGCATTGCGTCATGGATCGGCATACTTCGAAATTTATAATCACGACAAGAATATCAGCAGCATAAAGGAATTCCTCAGAAACAGTAAGAACAACTGCAAATTCATTGTCGACAAAATATTCACCAAGGCGGGCAAGAATTTTCACCTGGATTTTAAACTGGAAGTAAATTTCACAGATCGCTTTTACACGCTTTCGAAAAAATTTGGCACCGAATATAGAGTGATATCGCCGCTGACTGATCTGGACGAACTGTTGGAGGGATTGAGTGCAAGTCTTATGCAACGAGCGGACGAGCATCAACGCAACAATGAGGGCAAATTGTTTCTAACTGAGATAGTCTTACTTCAAATGAATTTTGCTCAACTTTGCGAGACTTCATTCGTTCCTCTGCCGTCTGACATTTATTTGAAAAGGGCTTGCGTTAATATACCTACGGCCGACAATGCTTCTGTGGCCTGGTCGATTATTGCCGGCTTAGAACGGCCCGAAACACAGCTTCTGTTTGGAAAAAACCGAATTAAGTCAGGAGCTAACTATGAAACTGGTTTAAACTTGCGCGGTGTTAAATTCCCATTTAAATTAAGTGATATGCACATCATAGAAAGGAACAATAATATAAGTATTCATGTGTTCACGTTAAAATACGATAAGAAGCTGAAAATGCACAAGGTGATTGGTCCCGTATATTTTTCCCTAAATGTAACTGAGGAACATGTTAACTTGCTATACATTCAGAATTCAACTGGCACGAATGGACATTATTGCTTAATTAGAAATTTATCACGTTTATTGAGCAGCCAGATAAGCTCAAGTGATAGTAGGGTTTATATATGTGTAAAATGTCTAAAAATATTTGCGTCAGAAAAACCATATGAAAACCATAAAAGCAAGAGTTGTGGGTATCAATAAAAATATGTATAAATTCTTGAAGAAGTCCTTTTTATTGGATCAGATAATGTTTTCATATTGCGAGCGTTATTTCAAATTTGAACCCGAAACATTAGAAACAGTGCTGCCAATAATGTAAACTGAAATGTTTTGCACCCTGTTTTGATAACCTCGAAGTTTCAGAACATAAACAACAACAATGTCAAGCCTAAAATCTGGCAATCTCTAAATAATATTTATTACTAGATAATTCTAGTTAGTTTGATAGTGCAGCAATGTGTTAAACTAATTATCCTGTATAGATAGAGATTTTCACAAGTGTGCAACTGAAATTGTCATCTTAGAAACCTAACAACAAACAAAACAATGCATACTCCGTCAACAGCAACTATGTTAAATGAAAACCAAGTTCAGAATAATGGTCAAATAATACCTGATATTTGGTGTGCAAACTGTATGGTGGCCTGCACAGGATGTAAATCTGAAGTTTTATACAAGAATGCTTTTGTTTGCCATTCCAGTACCTGTAAAACTGAAGCATTCTTCACCTGCTTAATTTGTCATTTCTGTTTTGCAACCAGCTTTGACCTAAAACACCATAAAGCATTTGCACACAGAGATGTAATTGGTGATTTAAAAAAAATGAATGCTATTTGTTGCACAACTGTGAGGAAATGTACAGATTGTCAAATATTGTGTACATCTTGTCGAAAACAATTCTCATTCAATGAAGCATTCATCCAGCATGCTGCCACTTGTGCTAGAAAGAATAACAATCATAAATCAACCACAACTGCTTCAGAATTGAACAATGTCCCTCTCTCGCCAATAAAAATAGAATGTGAGGTGCAAGATGTTTTTATCACAGACATCAAGGAGGAATATGATGAATCCCTGCAGGAGGAAATTGATGAAGAAATGACTGTTACAATATTGAAAGAGGAGAGTGATGACGAAATGACTGTTAGTGATATTAAGGAGGAAAATGATGAAGACATGATTGTTGGGGATATGAAGGAGGGAACTGATGAAGAAATGTTAGTCATAAACAACAAGGAGGAAAACATGCTAGAAGTCTCTCTTGTGGAGGAGGAAAATGAAGAGGAAATGTCTATCAAGATGTTGAAGGAGGAAAGTGATGATGAAATTTCAATCAAAGATTTATGGGAAGAAATTGATCAAAACACTTCATCAGAGAGTCAGCAAAACAACCAAGATCTAGGGTCTGATTATGAAGAACCACTGAGGAAAGCATTTGAAAGTGAATCTGCAACTTTCAAATTACATAAAGTTGGCAATGATTTAATAGGCATTGAGGAGTTTCTTGCTGGTAATGCTAAAACATGTGAATTCATTGTCAACAGCATTCTTGCCAAGGCGGGTAAGAATTTTCAAATATATTTTGAACTTGATGCATACTTCAACAAAAATGTGCAATCTGCTGATGGCAACATTCACAGGGAATTAATACGCACGCAATTCAACACTAAGTATCAAGAAATTTCGCCATTAACGAACGTAGACGATATGTTACGTGATATGTTTGCAAACATCATTCAGATGACGGAAAAATTTCGTGCAGACTTTTCTGCAGTGGCGTATCTTAAGATAAACTTTGAGAATCTTAGCAGTACGTCGTTTGTTGAATTACCAGCGGATATTAGTTTAAAAGGTGGCTGCCTTAATATTGAAAATAACGATAATGCCTCTTTTGCTTGGGCGATCACTGCTGGTATTACTCCAAATGTCGAATATAATGCACATTTAACGTCATCTTATCCACATTATTCAACCGTTTTGAACCTGAACAATATTACATTTCCATTTAAATTAACTTCAATGCATATTCTCGAGAAGAACAACAATATTAGCATTCATGTGTTCAAATTAAATTACAATAAGACGCCCAAAAATAATATGAATGTAGAGCCCCTATATTTTTCACAAAATATTAAGGAGAAACATATTAATTTATTATACCTTCATAATTCTAGTTGCTCTAATGGTCATTATGTTTTAATTCGTGATTTGACGTGTCTATTAAGTCCGCAATTGTCTTCTAATGAGAGATTTCACTTGTGCTTTAAATGTTTGGAGCATTTTCCAAATGAACACTTTCTTAAGGCCCATGGTAATTTCTGTTGCACCAATACTTAATTGGTATTATATCTAAATGAATCAACACTAAATAATTTGATTGAATTTTTATTTAAAACTAATTGGTACAGAATGCTATGGCCAAATGATTTTGATATCTACTCAATAATTAAATTTTTACCAATGAGCATGAATTTTCTCATTTCAATCACAAGTATTTGTTCTCCTCAAAGTTTTACCAACACCTTACATATTCAATTGTCCAAGATTTTCCTAATGCATTCTTGTGTGTTCAAATTGTGCTTAAAACTTGACATTTTCCATATTTTGATAGCATTTCCTCAATTTAAAACTTCTAGCTTCAATTAATATTAAATTTGCACCACAGTAACAATAGCAAGTATAAAATCTAATGTGAAATGATACAATATAACTTCCAAATAAATAAACAAAAATTTACACATTTCCCACACAAGTAGGTGCTATTGAAGTGATAAGATGCTCTTATCTGTTACTGATCAATGCACCCTCATTGACACAATGTACAAATCATTTACAACTAAATCACAATCCAGCCATTACTCATCTCCATACTGCATTAAATATTCATTTACTTTTGCAATAAAAGCATCCTTGGATTTGAAGTACATCTCAGCTGCTTCCATATTTAAGGGATCATCAAAATTAAGTAAATCCTAAAAATGAATTTGATTCTAATACTTGATTATTAATTGCAGATCAGTTACTCACTGTAAAAAGTGCATTTAGGCCCCAAACAACATCCTTTAGACGACGAATCGGCGACCATCCGAGACCATCAACGCTGTGTTGACGCAACAGCGATAAGCAGACATCACCAGTTTCACTGATATTTGGATGCCAGAGTTTCGTAAGACATTTCACTTGTGGAGGCTGCAAGAAGAATCTGTGATTGAAGGTAAATATTGATAAACAAGCAAGTGCATCCATACCACCATATTGTATTCTTCAGTTACATTGATAGCAAATTTGAAGACACCACCCTGCCAATATCCTTCAATTGGCTTGACTGTAAGTTCAAATGAGCTGAGCTCATCTACATTATCGTAGTGAACTGAGCAATTGGCAGGTAGTAGCTGGGCCATTTCTTGTACTTCTCGCGTGAGTAGCTTATCGCGTACCGAGATCCGCGCAGTGTTCGTATTCGTATCATCCTGCTGCTTCTTGATGCGTTGCGATAGCGTGATCATCGCGCTTATTAGGGATAATTGCCTCCAGCCAAATGTTACTTTACACCAAGGTTTCACTCCACATATACCAATTAGATGAATAACCTATGTTGGGGTATTTTGCCTATAACTCCAATGGCATCTTATCGCATTACTCGCCAATTTTGGGACCGAAGAACCCACCCATTCACGTCTCGCAGTACTTAATCCATGCGAATATTGTTTTGCTATCAGCAAAATATTTGTTTCACGACATTGAGGTTAGTATACGATTCATCTGTCGAAATCAGTTGAAAATGGCCGCCGCAGTACTCTTGAAGGTCGGTCATTCATTCGTTTTGTGGTCTATTTAGACAATTTCAGAAATATTATTTAAGATTTCTGATTGTTCTTCTTCTCGCAGTGTTCTTCTTTAATGATATAGTTCTAGAATCTTGAAGTTCCGCTGAAGTCCTCGCAACAGGTTGAAAAAAACTGGAAACAACGCCATTGTCTACATTCCTATAAGTGCATAAATGTGCAGAAATGAGCAACCAATGGTACAAGTCCCTGCAATAGTTCTATCTCATCTATGGTTCTAATGGTATAAAACAGAAATCATTGTTTGTATAATTAGTATGTGATATTTCCATGTTGTTACAGTCTTGACTGCAAATTAGAATAACTTGAATGGCAATTGAAGTCTGGAAAAGTCATGTGGTGGATACTCCTGCATTAGCTTCTCATGGTATTGTGTTAATATTACATCCATATAAATGCATTGGAAAAACATTATTATTTATGTTTCTTGTTTTAGGATATTCAATTGTTATTCACACGCTTTTTATAAGGCGAATGAATATAAGCGGCGTTAAACATTTAGAAACCAATTGTCAGAGATTGTCTCTGCAATTGTCTAATGTTATGAGCTCATCTGGCTGTGTCTTATGGTAGAGTATAATCATTTTAATCCTATTTTTTCACTAATATTGATTCATTGTTCTTCAGTTTTGCTAGGATCTTTATGAGTTAATGTAATAATTTTTCTTGTTT
>JARJDZ010009232.1:0-14125 GCA_030264555.1 Aleochara sp. GC000083 | reverse complement strand
CCATTGCGTCGACGGACTTGATCGCATCCAGCGCGCGCAAACAAAACCAAAACGCCATAGATAAAGAACCGTTGCTCGGGCCATCACCAGCTGGAACAACTATGCGGGTGCAATTCAATTAAAACAGTTTCATCCCGAAGCTGCTGCACGATTGTTTATACATTTCTTAATTTATACCGGGAAATGTAAACTTGCGGACGACGACGCAAGCGCCACAAGTTTCATTCGCATTCCCGCCAACAAGCATTAAGATAAATGAAAACAAGAGCGAAGATCGGAAGAAAACGCCGACCGGAAATCGTGGACCAAATGGGAATTATATCATTAACGAAATGGTCGGTCGGGTTTTTCGATGAATTTCATTTCGACGCTTGTTCCCGCGCTTAAATATCAGTCAAGTCGGATGGTTTCCAAGGGGGGACGCCATCATTCGAATACAAACGACATCATTTCCCCCCTAGTTACCCCTCGTTTCCCCCTAGTTACCCCTCGAAACCCCCTTATTGTATGAGGGTGATGTCAGAATACAAACTGCTCAAGAATAGGATACACGAATGGGATTCCCCTAGTTATAAAAAGGGTGAGGATGACTGGGGTGAGTATGTCGACAAGTGCAAATAATTACCCCCTCTACTCCCCCCCCACTTCTCGTTTATGCAATAGAGGGTGCCATGTTACATGCTAACTGCCCTAATAGCCCTAATACGCGTTGTGTGAGGTTAGGTTGGGTAAGATTTCAAGGCCTTCTGGGAAAATTGTACCACCCCCTCCAGTTTAATTCAACGTGGCGTCTTCCGCCCCGCCATTTTTACCCATGTGAGGTGCTAAAATGGCAATTTGGCATTCAGGATGTCTTTCATCTCGCAGGAATTTCGGGCCGGAAAAATTCATAAACGGCACGACAATCATACTAACAACTTGTGAAACGGCCCAATTACGTTGTGTATGCAGACTTTCCCCCCCGGTTGTCACCCCCCACCACTCAGCCCCAACTCATGTTGCTTTCTTCCTTCCGGTTTTTTCGCGTCGAGCTAAATTACCCAGGGGGCGCTCACTAACGAACGAAATATGCTTTAATATTGTACACAATTTCGGAAAAAATGATGGGGAGGATTCCTTAAGGGAGACCATCCCCCTAGCCCCATTCCATCGGTGTTAATTCAAAGAAAAAACCCCCTTAAGGTCCATAATTTCAGTTGTGCAAAATTGGATATGCGGAAATGTTTGAATTCATTAATTTACCCCTCTGAATAGGCGGATTTTTTCCGGTTGGTTGCACCCCTCATAAATTGCACCCCTTTGGAATTCATGACCTTGCACCCTATTGGCTTTCAACCCCCCTAGTTTAAAGAATTAGGGGAATCCCAGTTTTTGTTTTTCGAGTTTACTGGGTCATTTCACCTCCCCCTTCCATTTCACCTCCCCCTCCCATTTCTCTTTATTGAGGGGTGTGAGGAAGTTAGGGGAATCCCAATTCCAATCAAAATACACGATATAACCCTTGAAAAAAACCCCTTCTCGTTCGATTTTTCAAGCAAAAAACTAACAACTTTGAGTGCAAATCATCAGAGTGAATCGATAGTGTAATCATACACGTTTGATTGAGTTCTGCTTATCATCAACTGAGCTTTTGATAGAATGTTCCATGAATTTAGTAGATAACCTAAAATTATACCCTTTTCCAACCAAAAAAGTATATATTTTTATAACAAAAATTTTTAAAAAATTTAAGTTGTAGTTTTGGTATAATTTTCTCAACGTTTTTATTGTTTGAGGATAACACCCTGTATGATAAACGAATGTAATCGAATTCATGTACGAGAAGAGTGGGGGAAACGCTCGTAAACAATCCGTAAATGCAAAAAAACACAAATAAACTGGTGGCGCGATTCCAGAGAGATCCGAATGATTGGATCATTGCGACCGATCCGCATGTCTGTCCGGGATGGCGTGTGGTGGTGGGGGGTGGAAATGGGACGCATAAAAAATGTAAATGCGAATGCGAATTGATCGAATGCCGCGTCGCGTTCCTCGGTTTGTTTGTTATTTGCTTGGCGTGCTGAAATTGCAAACATTCAACATTCAATGAAATCCAGAATCTTGAAATTTTTCTGGGACACTCTGTATATTGGGAAATCAACAAATAAAAGTTGAAATTAAGAAGTACCCAATTTTACTCGTGCAAGCAATTGGGAAGAAAACTGGTGGGGGGAATCAGAAAAGATGACGTCAATAAATCACAATGTTCTTGCATATTAAAAGGAAATGTCAAAGTCAAAGTTTCCGGGGAGTTTTCTTGCTTGGTCACGTGTTTTTTCGGGAAAGTTTCGAATTTATTGCGTTGGGAAATTCAATTTTATTAGAAAAAAAAAAGCTGATAACCTTAAAAAAATATTGTATTTTGCATCATAAATTTTTGTTTTTGAATGTATAAATTTTGCTATTTGGATTTTTGTGGCGCAGTTTTTTAGGCAGACAGGATAAAAATAAAATGGCTGCAACTGACAATCCGCCATTAGATGTGACATAATGTCATGTACATGCATTTTTGTACGCGTGTAAACTTCGTAACCATGAAATAAGAGCATTTTTGTTAGTTTTACGTAAACTGAAAAAATAACAAAAACAAAAAGCGGGAAAAACAAAATTTTCAAATTGGATTTTTAAACATTTTTTTGTTATCTTTGTAAGAAAAAAATATTTATATGGTATTTATGAAAAGATAATAGAAATATTCCCAAGTTCGAAAATCAGGGGAATCCCAAAACTTAAAAAAAAAATTGGGATTTTTTGTTTATAATTTTTTTTTTGGCTTTTTTGTGTTCTTATATTAATTAACTAATTCCTTCAGATTATTTAAATAATTATTATAATTAAAAGCCCTCTAAGTAAAATTTTCATAAAATACATTATTTCTTGTTTTTTGCTTGTAAGCTTCTTGGAAATAATTTAAACAAATTAAGCACTCTTATCAAGTCAACAATGAAAGCTGGGTTTTTAGTTTTCTGAGTCTCGAGTTCTTCGTCCTATACTTTAGTTGAAATTCTCCTAGTTAGCGACGAAAAGTGCTTTGTCCTTAACAACAAAATGAATTACAAAACTCAAATAGGAAAACAAAAAAAAATCCAGAGCTGGCAAATTACATTTGTTCCGAGGTTGGCTTGACAATTGTAATCGTCGTAATCCAGTTTTGTTTATTTGCGTTGCTTTCGACCAAACGCGAAGGGAGCTTTAGACTTTAGACTGTTCCATATAGTTTAGTACTAGTGCGGATATCTAGTCTTAAGGGCGCTCCCTTATTTTCAGCATTGCGATAATTTAATAATCTTTATTGTCGTTCAAGAACAAGAGCGAAACTAACAAGTTTAAAAATAACGTTTTTTGGTTCATTTTATTGTTGTTAGATGTCACTGCAAGTTCAAATTTGATTATTTCCAAAAACACAATTTCTAAGTATATTTCAAAAATGCAATTCATTTTTGTTGCAAATTCATATTTTATTTTTTACCAGTTAATTTTTTTACATTTTACCTCGAAAATATTTTTAAAGATTAGTACATTTAAAAATATAAAAAAAAAATTATAATTAAAGCAAGGAAATAGCGAAATCTGTAATAAAAACAAGTAATAACCAAGAGTAGAAAGAACCGGAAGTAACAGGATGAGAATTTTACGGTCTGCATTTTATATATTTTTTATTTATTTTTAGAAATTTAAATTACTTGAAATTAAAATAACAAAATATAACAAATATATATTAAAAAATTGTAGACAATTAAAAAGTTTTATCAACAATTCAAACGGGGAATTTCAGGAATGGGAACTTTAATGAAATGGCGTTGTAATTAAACAAATCTATTTGTTGTTATGACGTTTGCAATTGCGTTCATTGATTTGTTCAATTGTGATTTATTGTATTTATTTATATCGTTACAAACGTCGTTTATTGTTTATTATTTGTTTGTATTCGCTGGCAATTTCATTGATTGCTTTCTCCCGTTTGACAGCCAATCAATATTGCAAATAGTTGCAAAAATTCGCACTAGGTACTAAATTCCACAAAGTCTAGAAAAATTATTAGAAAAATGTTATAATCAAGTTTATTAATTTTAAATTCATATTTTCCAATATTTTTTTAAGTTTTTGCTATATAGACTATAGTCTTATTAGTTTGTAGTGTACATTAACGTATATGCGTTATTTCTACATACTACATACTCGTTTGTTTAGTTATTTGTTTGTTTGTTTGCTTCATGCAAAACGTGATGCACAAAGCGATCGTTCTTGTCGGACGATGTCAAAAGAAAATCGTATACACTCTACGTACTTATTAGTCTATAGTACACACACATCCCCCCCATCTCTCTCTCTCTCTCTGTTCGTATTGTGTTTTTGTGTACGCGATATGTATACAAAACGCTTCATGTCCGCTCTCGTCGAGTCGAGTGACAAGTCGATGACTATGTAGTCGGTAGTGAACGAACGTCACATGCTAATTTGACTGAATCCACGTCGAGGCTCATCATATGCTCGTTATTGTTCCTCCGAGGATGAGTTTGTTTGTGCATAATGCACCACACTTCAAAATGTCCGAACTTTCAAAGTGATAAAAACCCCCTTAATCCCCCCACTCTTTTTGTACACTATGTCCACTAACTATCTAGTTTCGACTAAATAACTTAATCGGTCAGCTTCCATTTTGTTTATCTTTGTTTTTTTTCGATGTCTATCGATGAATTAAATTTTAATCGATAAAATCGATTTTAGCCGTTATTTTGAAGGTGAATTTAATGACGCCATACTTCATCATCATAATCGTCTTCATCATCGTCATTATCCTGCGTCCTTCTTCTTGTTCCGCGTTCTTCTCACGAGGGAGTGGGGAATGGAGTAGAGGGGTGGGGGCAAGAGAGGGGAATCTCCTTGTGATTTGCTTTACATACCGCAAGCAAAGTGAATTGGATTGCCGCTCCTGTGGAATTCCTTTGTGACCTGGAATATCCCCCCACCACCACCACCCGCCATCGCCATCATCAACACTCAGGTGCGACAACCGGCGGAATAATAACCAAATTAATGATTGATCGCATTCGTAATGAGTGGAGTCTAGTGCGTATCGCTCAGAGACATCTCTAATTGATAATACGTATTAATGCGACGTAATCACGCTCGTAATTGATGAACATGATGATTGATTCGTGTTTTTTTTTCGTCGCGTTCATTTGCGTGCTGTCAGAAGAATCAATTGTGTAAATTTGTTGATTAATTTGTGTTTTTATGTCTTGGGATGTTCTAGAAAGTTCTAGAATGTTCTAGAAGTTTCCAGAAGTTTCTAGAAGCTTCTGGATGTTTCTAGAACATTCTGGAAGCTTTTCGAAGTTTCGAAGGTTCTGGAAATTTCCAAAGTTATGGAACTTAATTAAGTTTGTTTATTAGTATTTTAAAAATTTCGAAAAATTGGAAGTTTTCTAAAATGTTAATTTCCCTGAAGATTGCTTCTAATGTTTTTTATATTTTAAAAATTTTAAATTCTTATAGTGTTTTTCAAGTATCCAGAAGCTTCTCGTAGTTTCTAGAACGTTCTAGATGTTTTTGAATCTTTCTAGAATCTTCTAGAAACTTTCAGAAACTTTTGGAACTTTCTTCTAAACTACTAAAGTATTTTAAAAGTTTTCATTGCAGTTTTTAAGGTTTTCTGAAAATCTCTTGTAGTATCAACAATTTTCTAGAACCTTCTCGAATATTCCAAAACTCTTTTAGATGCTAAAACTTTCCAAAAACTTTTTCAAAATTCAAAGAACACAAACTTTTAAGTTCTCCACAAAAAATTAATTTCTTCTAACAAAAATTTTCCAAAATAAAAACATATGTTACTGAAATTTTCAAAAACCGTTAATTTCGTAGTTATCTAGAATCAACATCAACAACAATCTCATTAGGAAATCACAATCTATCATTTATCAGGTCCGTACTTAAAATACAAATTCCTCTTTTCTTGTATGTTTTCATAATTTTTGGTAAATTAATTATTAATATTTTTTCTATTTTAATTTTTTTTTTAAATGAAAGTTTTGAAACGTAATCCGACCCTGTATTTAGCACCATACGTAGGCTGAAACATTGAGTGATCACTTAATGACCTCTCATACCATTTTTGTCATCGACCATGTGGAAAATTAATAAAAACGAGACCCAAATTTGGGCAACGTTTGCTGCTTCCTCGCTCCATTCACTCAAAATGGCGCAATCACACACACCGCATGTATACTACACACTCAATGGGGGACACCCAATAACATAACATAACCTTGAACCATAACAAACAAGAATACGACGTTCTTAGAAGCAATCATCCTCATGTTAAGTCTTAAGACTTGTCCAATAACACTTCTAAAGTCTTTTAAGTCGATGTCGTACGTGGGCATAGTACACAAGTGCGCATTCTAACCTCAAAACACCAAACAACAAATCCATGATGGCGCGTCATTCGATATCTTGACATATTTCTGTGACTTAACTGAACAAACATTCGATGAAATCAATTGATGAAGTATTGTTGTTCTCTTTTTAGTATTTAGTATTCGTTATTCGAGAGTGCACACTTTGAAACTTATTAGTATTAGTGTTAGTTGTTAGTGTATTTCTTTGTGGGTTATTATCGACAGGTTTTCAACGCCCACTCTAGAAATTGTTTTTTAGACTACTAAGTAGTAATAGATTTAGATTTAGTTTGTAGTGTGCATTTTTTTTTTGGAAAAAAATTATTTTTATTTAATTTTTTTAATTTTTACAAACTGATTTGCAACAATTTTTGAACAAATTTAATTTCACCCAGAAAATACACATGAATTTGTTGATTAATTAAATTCGTATTTGTTAATTGCTAATTAGGATCCCACGTAATTAGTTTTAGTCGTACGTAATTGAAAACTAATTCCGGTTCATCCCGGAAAATAGTTGCCAAATTTGCAATTCCCATGCTGTTGTTGCAAACGTTGCAATTCACAATTGCAATTGTTTATTCTCCCAGAAATATTTACACATTTCTGCGAATATCCATCATGAGAGAATTGCCAAACGTATTGAAGTAAGCTTGATAAATAATCCCCCCCTCTCTCTCTCTCTCACACGCACTTTTAGAAACTAATACGGGAAGTTAGTAAAATTGCAAAATTACGAAGTGATTAAACAAATGCAGAATTAGTATTCGCATCACGATCTTCATTCATTCGGCGACGAGTGAGTGAGTTTATACTGCAATTACCATCGAATGACGCGCCCATCATGCACACTATACACTTATTAGTGCCCTACGCCCGAAGAGGTACACATGGTTTTGGGGAAATTCGCAAAGTGTGAGTGGATGAGTAATGAACGTCGACATGAACGCAAATGACAAAATGCCAAATGACAATTCGGATGATTAGAATATAAATTGGAAATTATAAGTTTATACACTTGTTCACTAACTAGTAAATATTGAGATTAAAGTTAGAAAAATTCTAGAAATTTCTAGATTGTTCTGGAAATTTCCATAAGCTTCAAGATTTTTCCAGAACATTCTAGAAACTTCCAAAGGCTTCTAGATCATTTTAGAAAGTTCTGGAAGCTTCCTCAAATGTACAGGAAATTTTAGAAACAAGTAGAACATTCTAGAAACTTCCAGAAAAAAATGTAAAAAAATTAAAAATAGCAATGAAAATTATTAAATAAATAACAGGAAGAATCATTGAAACAACAATAAACGAATGTATCAAGGAGTGGGGGAAGATTAATGGGAGTCGATTGATGAAATTGATGATTTATTGGAATTCCTTCTTGTTTCTTGTAGCATCGAGGAAGCAATTAATTATCCTAGATTTGGAGGTTATCGAATTAGTTTGCTGCCTTTCTGATTTGATTTATGTTGGGATTACTTTTTAATTGTTCTCATAAAATTTCATTCTTCAACCCAAAAAAAAATCCATTTCATGATTTTGTCAAAAAGCAACAAAACCAGAACCATCCCGGCCCACGAAGGACCAAAAGGACAACAAACGCAAGTCGAAGAACAAGAACAAGAAGTGCGATTGTTGTTCCAAGCCAGCAACGGTCATAAATCTACGTCAGTTGAATTTCTATGCCCGAAGAGCATATGAGAGTAATTAATCCTTGTTTTATTTCATTTTCTTTCCGCCGTGGAATGAGTGGCGCTGATGCCGGCAGCGAACCGAGGAAGGCAACCAAACGTGCATCATAATAGTTGTAATAATGACGCTGTGGAGATGACGCGAGGGATGGATGCGTTTTTTGGTTAGGAAGGTGCAAAAACTTTGAAAAACATTGTCGGGCGAAGAAGTCGAGGAATTTGTTTGTTAGCATTGGCATAGAAAGAGGGATTTCTTCATAATTCTTAATGAAAAGCAAATATTGCAAGTGATCAATCACCGGAAACGTCAAGAAACGCTTCTTAAGATCTACATTCGTTCACTCATTTACTGATGTCTTTGTTTTTGTTTATATTTCTGTTGCTAAAAATTCGTTAATTTTTTATTTAATTATCTTCAAAGTATTTTCAAGTTGAAATTTTTAAAAGTTCAAATCTTCACTTAAAACTAAATGCAATTTTGCTGACTTAGTTAATGAGTATTTAGCATTAAGTACAGATATCAACAGTTTATCTTATCTTCTTCGTCATTTCAAACTTCATATCATTTTGATGATTAATTTCAAGTGTGTTTCGTTGTTGTTTTCCTTCCGTTTTCTCAATAACTCGCACTATGCACTAAATCTACATATCTCTCCCCTTTATGCATATATCTACTCGCAAACTTCTCTCTCTTTGTTTCTCTCATATGTAAATCGACCATCTACATACATAAATTCGTCGAGTATTCATGTGCACTTGCTCACTCATTCCAAACTTTGGCTGGAAATTCGCAGCCATCGCATTGTTGTGCGCATGAAGACGATGCAGAAGATTACGTAAATACGTGCAACAAAGTGCAATCGCTTTCAGACAATGAGTCCATAGTGTGCATCCTATCCAGACTCGCAGACTATCTATTACTATATGTACAGTACACAAAGCAAAGATCACAAATAGTTTCGCGTTTTGCATTCGCACATATCATTCCGCAGCTCATCTATAATAAGAGTATGATGAGTTCAAAGTAGTCTTGCTTGGTTACTTATAACTTATAGTTGTAACTACGTCTAGGTCTTGACTTTTTCGGTCTGCAGAAGACATGAAGTGCAAACAGTCGACAGAAAGATAAATATAAATGAGTGATTATTTCAAGTAGGTTTTAAGATGTTATGAGTCTTATGCGAGCCAGTTTCAAGTGCACATTTTTGAAGTTAGTTTTGTAAACAAGAATTTAAAAGGTCATAAATTTTGTGAAATAGTCGCATGATTTATATTAACAAATATCACTGGAATATTGTATATATTTATCATTTTCCTATTTAATATCAGAGATTGTATACATGATTTCAGTGATATTTGAATAAAAAAATTATGGTTTTATGGGAAATGAAATTTACGCATTATACACATTAAAAATTAATTATTACTAAACATGAAGTTACAAAATTCCAGTGTAATTTGAAATAGTAAACTTTGATTTCTTGGAATTTAAAAAATATTTCTAATTAAATTTGAATCAATTTAGAAAACATTGGAAATCTGAATATTTTCAGTATAAAAAGAATCTCATTTTCTACATATTTTTCTATCTCGTTTGACTTGATGTTTGCTTTAGCTTATACGATGTAAACAACTTGTTTTCACAGAAAATTCTCTCATGCAAAAGAAAAGCAGAGAATTTCTTAGATGACGAAAAAAAATCACTCTAGGGCCATTAATTAATAAATCCATCAGGTTCTTGAAGCATTCTTAATTCACTTATACTTGTATACTAATAACTAAATGGTAGTTTTTACTATAAATTTATAAATATCCAAAAAATATCAAACAAAAATAATTTTTATATTTTTACAACTAAAAGTTGAAAGGAATACAAAAAAATGATGAATTTAAAAGATAATTCTCAAAAATAAATTAATGAACACTTAGGACTAAATAGACTCAAAACTATCTAGCATCTAGTGTGCATTTTCTGAGAGGAAATTACGCAATTTTGAAAAGAATTCCCAGACAGGTGTATCAACACACAAATTGTTCAATGTGGGTTTCAAGTAATTTGCATAAAATATTCCTTCATTTAGTTTCACACTCAAAATGTACACTACATACTCGATTCGTGTTAGTGTTAGTATTTGTAGGTTGCTTAAGTAGGCGTTGAAAAATATGAATGAACTCATTATCTTGGAATATTCATTCACATTTAAGTGGAATTTCACATCGAAATCTTTTGTTTCATTCAAAAATTATTTGTTGAAAAAATTCAACAATTTTTTTTATTTTTTGATTAAGTTTAATTATTCTTTCATTTTTTTAATTAGTAAATTGATTGGTATTATTATAGTGGTAGAAAATATTTTCGAGGAATCAAAATTACATATTAATTTTTTTTTTTCAAATCCAATTACAAAATTAAATTTTAAATAAAAAATACAATTGCAATCGATGCAAAATTCAATATAGACTCAATTGTATAAACAAATCCTGTATGTGGATTTAGTATACAGTGTACATTATGTATTCGTTTTTTTATTTTTAGTTTTGTTCTTTGTTGTTTTGAATGTTTATATTGCGAATTGCATCAAATATTTATGAATTTTTACATTTCCAATAATAAATTTACTAGTAGCTAACTATAATAGTATAGTGTGCATTGTAGTAATTAATTTAATTCATACTACATACTAAAACTACCAAAAAGTGCACATGAAGAAAAAGAAACATCAAAAATGTTGCAATTTTTTTTATTCACACAGATTTTTTCATTTTTATTCAAACTCTTCGAAAGTGCAATGATACAATTTGGAAATGGAAATTTGGAAACAACAAAATACCATGAAACTATAATATAGCAAACAAGAGAATACTGTTAGGTAGTAGTTAGTTTGTAGGGCGCATCATTTATGTGCACTTTGCCACTCTTTGCATCTAATGCGAATTTGGTTCGTTTTCCGGGCGTGATTCATGTGTTTGTCGTTTCGTTCGGTTGTGGTTGATGCGAAATTAAAAAGCGTTCAAGTGTGTAGAGTGCGTTTTTGGCTCCAGAAATGGCCGCCCATTTAGATTTAGTGTTAGTTGTCTAGGATGTCGTTTCCGGATGAATAATATGCGTGAATTTCTTGAGTTTCACAGAAAAAAAAAATAGCAAAAAAAGAAAGACGATCGCTTTTTGGTTCCAATATTTAGATCTTTCATTTTTCCAAAGTTTCAAAAATTTCAAAAATTTGATTAGGAAATTTTTCAATTTAATATCAACAAAAGAAAAAAATGAATGAAGACACTTTAAGAAATTATATGAGTAAATTTAATTAAGTAATTTTTAAAATTTATAATTTAGATAAAAAAAACCTAATTTTAAAAAATGTAGAAAAATTAATTGAATTTTTTCTCATATTTTTAAATTTATTTATTTATCAAGTTAATTAATAATTTAAATCCAGGAAAATTTATCCAACAAAAAATCCATTTGCAATTAGTTTAAAGTGCACTTTTTAACAATCAAAAAATTTTAATTAACCTAAAATTTCCGACATACAACTAAAATTTATTTCTGGAAATATTCCGATCACATAAAATCACGAAACAGTTTCATGTAGACATTTAATCAATTTAGTAATTCAGTTCTACCTAGTGAGTCTAATTAGTAGCTAGTGTGCATTTTTTACTTTAGGCAAACTTTTGTACTTGGTGCTTCATTTAATTAGCAAATTTCGTCCGAAAGTTTGCAAACTCTTTGGGAATACTTGGCGAAAAAGTTTCGGCTCATGATGGCCCCGATGATGACGAAGATGAGGGCTGTGGAACTTACCTAAATTGTCCGCGGAGACGAAGAGCATTGCACCGTGCAACTGAAGACATGCGAAGAGGACGACGACAATCCACACATGCAACATTGCACACACAAGGCACGAATGCCTGCAGATCTTCTTCGTCGTCTGCAACTCCTGGTTCTTCGTGTACTTCTGTCGATGCGTTTTTTCTTCTGGAACTTTTTCTTTTCGTCTTCAAAATTCTATACGAAAGAGAGCACTAAACGTCACTCATTGCTTCGCACAAAATTTGAGACAGTATCCAAAGACATTTTCACAAATTTTCAAGAGAAATTTAAAAATAATTTTTAATTTTTTTTACTTAAACTTGAAAAAATTTTAATTTTAAAATTAAATTTAAAGTTGCACTCTTGAATCACTGGAAATTTAATTACTTGTCACTTTTTCAATTGAAATTATTGGAGGTATTTAGTGAAATTGAAACGCACGAAGAATTTCCGTTGCTGACCGGGAAATTTTCCGACGAAATTTTCATCCGAACGACGACACGGGACGAATTTCGTGCGTCAAGACTCGCTGCAGAAAAGCGACTGCGAACGCGCACGCGACCTGCAGACCTGCTGCTGGCTCTCGGCGGCGCTTCTGGCGCGATTGTGGAGGATATTCTCGTGCGAGCTCGTTCCAGCAGGACGCCCGATTCTGGAATATTGCCGACGACGACGTCGGCGGGTGATGTGCACTCGCCCGACGACGAAGGAAATGCGATGGTAATCGTAGGAGTACAAGAAGTAAGCAGCAGCTGAAGACGCTGAAGAAAGATGTGGTGGAGGAGGAAGAAGAAGAAGAAGTGGTGTGGTGGCTAAAGATGGAATGGCACGTGGGGTGCGTGCTGGTGGTAAAAAGCTTTCGGCGATGGGAGCGATAAAGGTTCTTGTCGTCTTGGAATTTCTTCAGATGTATCAGTAGCGCCCTCTTTAATGCTCGGATGGGTGTATTTAGATGTGTTCCATATTGACAACCACGTTTTGGGGTCTTAATCGATGTGGTCCAAGTGGTTTCATGGTTTAAATGCAGGGTAAAAAAATTCTGGAAAAAAATTTTTGGTAACTTTTGTCGTTTTGAGGAATTTTTAAGTTTTTAGGTTTTTATTTTAATTAATCGCGTTTATTTTTATAACGAATCGTTCGATTGGAACCAAATTCTATTTTGTTATAGACAATTTATTGCTCTTTCCAAATGATAACATATGATAACATATGATAACATATGATATATTTAACAAACAGGAAATGCGGAAAATTTATTGTTAAAGTTGAAAAAACATAATTATGAAATTTTGCAACTCCAATTCTTCAATTGGACGAAACATCTAAACTTTTGGATTTGTCACAAGCAAATTTGTAGTAAATTTCGTACCCTTTCCAAAAATCTATAACATGATGTTCTTTTATTTTTGGAAATCTGAGAATTTTAATTTTGAACTAAAAATCAAGATTTAAAAATTTGTACTTTCAATTTTTTGGTATCTACTAATTCAAATGCATCTAACTCCAAAACTATTAGGTTTATTACTAACAAATTTGGATGAGTTATAGAAAATTTAATGCCCTTTTCAAAAATCTATAACATGATATACTTTACTTTTTGGAAATTCGAGAATTTTAACTGGAAACTAAAAATCGAAATTTTAAGAAATTGCAAATATCGACTTTTTCTACAGATTCAATTACGTTTAACTACGAAATTATTAGTCTAATTAGAAGCAAATTTTGCTAGGTTTTAGAAAATTTAATACCCTTTTCAAAAATCTAAGATGTGATATATTTATCATGCGGAAAATGCGGAAATTTTAACTTTAAAACTAAAAAACAAAAGAAGAAGTTTTGCGGTATTAATTTCTTTCGCTCATTAATTTGTCTCTAATATCTAAACTATTGGACTAATTTGACTCAAATTTCGTAAGGCAATAGAGAATTTAATGCCTATTTCAAAAATCTATGATATGATATATTTATCATGGGGAAAATGCGGAAATTTTAACCTTAAAGTTGAAAATTCAAAATATGAACTTTTACGTTTTCAATTTTTTTCGTTCATTCATTTGCCTCTAAAATATAAACCATTGGACTAATTCGACTCAAATTTCAAAAATCTATAACATTTTATATTTATCTTTCGGGAAACATAAAAATTTTCAGATTAAATTAAAAGTTTACAATTTTTGTGATTA
>JARJDZ010009231.1:0-10875 GCA_030264555.1 Aleochara sp. GC000083 | reverse complement strand
GTGGGTTCAAAGTTAACCACATAAGTTCGCTCATGACGTCATCTGGAGCAACGCGTGCCGCCATTACAATTGCTACTGCGCATCATACGTATCAACTCACCTATATATTTACATCATGGAATTGACGCTCAATATAAACAATCAAAATGCTTCAAAAACCCGGCCACTTGATTTAAAAAAGACTACAACAGCGCCAACAGCGCGGAATCAGAAATAACTATGTAAGGGCTTTAATGCGGGCTTGAGAGATCATAGAGCCTGAATGAATCTGTGTATTAAATATGTCAACAACGAATTCATCAACAAATGCATAGAAACCAAGGCCTCCTTATAACTGTCATCGTAGCAACGCAATATCAGCCACCTACTCTAATCGTTCATGAAATTTACCGTTTTAACAGTCCCTCGCCCTCGTTTGAAGTTCAAAAATGAATAAGTCATGGAGTTGTTCTATAACCTTACCGGTGAAGCTGGTTCCGCATTCTCTACCTCCTCATCGGAACTAGATGAGCTACCGCTAACTCTCCATTTCTTTAATTTATCTACCGACTCCACATTTCGGTACTTTCTTTTTCTGGAGCGTGAACTACTACCGTCAACCTCTTCAACCACGTATCTATCATTAGGCAGCGCCTCAACAACCTTAAATGGTCCTCTTTAGTTGTCCACGAGTTTTCTACTCCCTTCACCGATCTTTTGTTTCGTAACAACTACTAGTTCCCCCGGAGCGTAGATATTCGCGATTCTGCGATGTTTGTCAAATCGTTCTTTGGTCTTGATCTGCGAATCTTTAATGCGTTGGCCAGCGAGACACGTTCCTCTATAAGATTCTCTATTTGTGGACGATTCGGTTGAACCTCTATGGATAAAATGCAATCCGCGGGCGCGCGGGGCCTATATCCCATTAACAATTCTGCTGCTGTTCTCTGCGTGGTGGTATTCACAGTATTATTAAGTGCAAACTGTACCTACAAAAATTTTGCACACCAGTCCTTTTCTTTCTCAATAGTCGTGCACAGTGCGTTGAGTATGCTGGAATTGTAACGTTCAACTTTACCGTTCGCTCTTGGCGTCGCCACCGCATTCTTGATATGTTGTATCCCTTTATTTCTGCAGAAATTGTCAAAGGATTTGGAAGTGAAGCATGTGCCCCTATCGGTAATGATACGTACGGGTACGCCGTAATTGTAAATTAGTGTTTCTAAAAATTTTAGTGCAGGTGCAGTGCTCGTATCTCTGGTACCATTTAACAGCACGTACTTCGTAAAAGCATCGACTGCTGCCAGAATAAATTTCTTACCTTGGCTTGGGTTGAAGGGCCCTAGATGATCCACATGCAGCGTGTGAAAAGGCACCGTTGATTTTTCAATGGGATGTAACATCCCTTCCTGCTTGCCCCTAGGTTTTTTGTGATATAAACACCGCACGCAGGCTGCAATGTATTTTTCAACATATTTCCTCATGTCAGGGAACCAGTAACTCTCCAGAAGTTTATCAAGTGATTTTGCAACAGAGAAATGACCACATTCGTCGTGCGCACACCGAACAATTTCTCTCCGAATTCCGCTAGGAACAACCCACAACTTTTTACCATCGGCCAACCGGTACAGACGTTCACTGTCGAGCTTATAGTCCTTGTGCAGTTTCTTCTCGTAATCGTCAATTGGTGCTCTCTTTAAAATTGCAGTTACAGCTTGTAAATGCCAGTCTATTAGCTGTCCGCTAAGTACCCAGTCTCCTGCAGTAATTCTAAACACTTGATACTCCTCACTCACAGGTTCCGATCTTGGGAGTGGGTTTCTGCTACTTGAATCCACGTGAGCCATGTTCTTGCCTGGTCTATGTTCGATCTCGAAATCGAATTCCTGTAGAAGTAGCCACCACCCCGCAATTTTGGAATTAGGTCTCTTTTCTCAGCGGTTGCTTTGACCGAATTGCAATCAGTGATTACCTTGAATTTGCGTCCTATAAGATAAACTCGATATCGTTTCAACGTTTCCACTATCGCTAGTGTCTCCAGTTCATAGGAATGCCAACGGGACTCAGTCTGGGAGAGAGTTCTGCTAATGTAGCCAAACGGTCTGAGCTCATCTGTGGGACTCTCCCTATCTGGCTAGCATCGGTATGCACCACAGTTTCAGCCGCTAGGTTGTAAATAGCTAATATAGGGCGCTGGGTGAGCTTCTCCTTCATGAGTTGGTACGCATTCTCCTGCTCTTCTGCCCATTGCCAAGAGACCCCGTTTCTTAACAACATACTAAGCGGTTTCACAATCCGCGAGTAATCTTTGATGAACCTGCGGAAGAAACCAGTTAGTCCAAGAAACTGCCTGACATTGTGGATGTTTATGGGCTTCGGGAATTCTCTGACTGCTTCTATCTTTTTGGCACCCGGTCTCACTCCCTCAGCCAAAATTTCGTACTCCACTTATTTGGGTTAAGCGTTAAACCGTTTTCAGCTAAACTGAACAATACTTTTTCTAGGTTTTCCAAAGCATGTCCGAAATCCTTTCCAGGGGAGACAATGTCATCCAGATAGACAACAGCGGCGGTTCTTTGTAATGGCGCCAGAACACTTGGAGCGTTGCAGAGTCCAAACGGCATGCGGTTGTACTCGTACTGGCCATCCGGTGTTACGAACGCAGTCTTCGGCTTTGACTCCTCCGACATTTCCACCTGGTGATATCCGGAGAACAAGTCCAGGCTAGTGAAAAACTTGTAGGCCCTAGTCGGTCCACCTGGTCATCAAACAGGGGCAGAGGATGCCTATATTTTACGGTATTAGCGTTTAGCTTCTGGTAATCCACACACAAACGCTTTTCACCATTAGCTTTGTCTACCAGCAGGATTGGAGAAGCATACGGTGAACTGCAATCCCGGACAACGCCCGTTTCCTTTAGCTGTCGCACCATGTTCTTGACTAGTTCGCGTTTCGAATATGACAGTCGGTAGGGCCGATAAAATATTTGACGATCGTCCTTCAGCTTGATTTGCATTTTTGTCTTATTGTGGCTACCAATCTCATTTGCGGACAGGGCAAAACAACTACGGTACCTATTGAGCAGTGCCAATGCCTTCAAACGCTCAGCTGAACTCAGCTCGTCCTTGATGTTCACATTACTGAAAGTGTGGGGCTCTCTTTCGGGAATCTGTGACATGGTGGCAGGCTCTTTAGCTACGACCTGGTCAGCTTTCACCAACAGCACCGTGTTCGAGAGATTCACTACTGGGATAATGCACTTACCGTCTTGTCCAACCGCAATTACGCACCTCGGTATGCAATGCTCTGTCCCTTGGCCCAGTCGCAGACTATCCTCTATGTAGACTTCCCCTGGTGTCTCCAATGCATTTAACATTGCCTACGTAGTTTGCCGGTATAAGAACATCCTCGACTGCCTTCAGAACACATTTCGCACGACCTTCCCGTTGGAGGAAAGTTAGTGATGTGTCATTCTTATAAACAATTACGTTTGGGTGTTCGGTAAATGGCTGCCCAATGATCGCATCGTATTCTTGGATGTCATTTGGAACTACAACGAAGTCCAAGTCCACCGTGCAAAGGTCTACTTGTACCATAATGCTCTCAGTTCTTCCAATGGACATCACACGGCCACCCCCGTAACCCCTAATGATGGTCGCATCATCATAAATCGTCACATTTAACCTTCTAGCAACCCGTTCGTTTAATATCATCAGAGTGGACCCCATATCAATGAATGCATTCGCACTCTGTCCATTCAGGCGTACAGTTTTTAAATATTTTAGGTCGATTACCTTGTTGGTCGTCTTGTTCACGTCACCTTGGTCCTTCTTGAACGTGGCAGCTCGTTTTGAGCAATGTGGCTTGTTCCCGGCAGTAAAAACAGGTTTTTCCCTTTTCCCTCATCCTGAAGCTTGGCCGAGGCCGCTGCCTACCCTGCACAGCAGCACATACTTCAGGGCAGGTTCGCAAACCGATCAGTAGGTCAACCTTAAATTTATCTTGAAACTCGAACGGTTCCATTAGAGCCATCTTGCCGTAGAAGTAGGACAGCATGTCCTCATCTCTCCTCTTAACCCTGCTGGCTAGCTTGGATAACAACTCGCCATAATTCACAGTTTCGGGGAACGATTCTTGAAGCTGCTGCTTCCATTCTTCCCAGCTAAGATCTAAACGCACCTGGGATAGGTACCATTTTGCCGCGAGACCAGTTACTGGTTGCAGCGTGGACAACCTTAACATCGGACCATCCATATACTGACGCCAACTGCTCTATATTCGCAATGTATTTCGTAATAGAAGTAAGGGGATCAGAGGGATCATAAGGTGGTATTGGTACGTGTTGATCCCCGTTACCGTTCTTGGTGCGCACAGCAGCCGCCAAGGTGTTGACATTTTCGGTCATATTCATCGAGCCACAACTCCTGTTGTTTAATTGTATCATCTAACGACCCTGTCGGTGTCGAAAGAGCAGCAGGTTCATTTAGGTTATTCTCCATTTTTCCTGCAATAAACTGAATTCAAAAAGGGCACTGATTCATTTTACCACCTTCACGAGTAACTGAATCTAGAACAATTTTCGTGACTCCGGGAAAAACGAGAGAGAGACAACCGAGTAGCGATGCACGTGGGCCCTAACCAAAATCAGAGATGTCAGAGTAGCTGAGGTCAAGGGCTGTATCCCACTTCTGAAAATTTATTAGCACAAAATTCCCCATGTTGAATATTACAATATGTTGCTGCCCCGTGCCGCTACGCGCCCTCTCTCTCTCGTAGGTCTACGTGGAGTCGGTTAACGGTTTCCCTGCAACTAAGAAGATTACACATGAGCAAGAAGCTCAGTAAGTTGCACAAGCATTCCTCGGTTAGACAGACCAGCTGTACATTCCATTCACTCCAGCTATACATTCGGTCCTCTTGGCCTATCCGTAGCACACAGCACCAGATAGCCAGAGGTCGTCTCAAGAGCACACAGCATGAGCATAACAATACACAAGACCAACCGTTGAGCTAGGATCACCTCCTCCTGACCTATCCTGAGCACACAGCACCAGATAGTCAGAGGTACCCCCAAGGTCACACAGTATTGACTATATCAGGATATGAGTTTGAGCACCGGGTTCATATCAGCCCCGTCTGGACTACCCTGAGCACACAGCACCAGATAGCCAGAGATATCCCCAAGATCACACAGCATGGGCGATATCTGCACACAGTATCATAACGTGGGGCCATTCAAAATTACAACTTTAAAATTGTGTGTATCACTGCCTGTGTATGTACTGAATACCGCAAGGTCAAGTATGATTACAATAAACATGTCCCTAAAGACATCTGCGCTAAAAGCAAACGGCTTGCCCACCAACTTCGCGGCGCATGTAAGCTGACGTGGGGCATAGGTGCCGAATCAATGGGAGTTATTTACGCGGTCGCATTAGTACCCGCGATCACGGCGTCTGGGGCAATGCGCTAAACGTCCGAATGAGACGAGCGCTCTGCAGCGCTCAGCGGCAGGCGATTCTCGGCGCTGCCCGAGCGCAACGCACCGTTTCCACCGATGCCAAAGATCATATCTAAACAGATGCCTGACTCCCGAGAAAATTAGTAGCTCGACGCTGATTGGTTGAAATTCAGATGCACAGATGGCGTTACATGTCCATTCGTTGCTTTTCGTAATTATTCTACTATTTTGAAAGAATACGTCTAAATTTGAACAATCTTCAGCTGTTTTAAATAAATATTCTGTCATTCTGTCAACATTTTTGAGGTGTTGTACAAATTCCTCTTTGCTCTCAGTGTGTTAACAATTTAATAAATTGATCTTCAATTTGCCTTCGTTCTTATTTTTGCTACTGTTCCTTGAGTATTACGTTATTTAATTATTTATTATTAGTATTGTTTATACTGATTAGTAATTATCTAATAGTTAATTCAAATCAATTGTAAGTATCTGATAATATTACATTAAATGCATATCACAGTAATCTTTGTAGATGGCGAAATTCGTGGGTTGTGGGTCTATCAAAAGAAGCCAGTATATTTTTGATGGCCCAGCTGCCAAAAAATTACCTCGTGGACGCCGATGGGACCTTGATGAAAAAGCAATTTGCCTTATTGTTTACAAAAGCAGCCCGCGAACATATAATTTAATGAGGAGTTTCCTGCCATTACCATCAAAATCTATATTAGATACGGTGCTAAGGCCAATTCCGTTTCATACTGGAATAAATGAAAATTTATTCCAACACGTATCTAACTCAATCAGCGATAAGCAGAATCGTCACTGCGTTTTGTAATTCGACGAATTGAAAATTAAAAAAGGTTTACATTTTTCGAAAAGGAATGGAATCTTGTTCGGTGTCGAAGATTACGGGGACGAAAGGACAAATGAGCAGACCATGCATTGGTTTTCATGCTCCAAGGAATTCGGCGTGCATGGAAGCAGCCAATTGCCTATTACTTTACTAAAGGCATTACAGCAGAACGGTTAATGGTTATACTGCCGAATATAATTAGGAAACTGTTTCAGTACAACTTGCATGTCGTTGCAACTGTATCTGACATGGCTGCACCTAATGTTAAAGCGATTAAATTGCTAGGTGCATCAACTATTGACCCCTTCTTCTTTATTGGTAACTCCAAAATTGTGCATCTATTTTTCGCATTTACTAAAATGTACACGAAATATGTTTCTCAAATATGATGTTGAAGTGGAGGTCGGAGATGGGATAGGTTGTCAAAAGATGGTGGCTCGGTGGTCAGATATAGAAAGAGCTTATGACATTGATCAGCGAGCTCCAGGCAGGTTAAAATCACTGCATAAGCTGAAGTCTGAGCATTTGAAACCTAAACTGCAAGCCGCAATGAAGGTTAAAATAGAGGCGGAAACTATGAGCCATTCAGTTGCGGCATATATTTATACTCTGGTATATGCTGGTAATTATATTATTTAATTTAAAGAAAACTTTTAATAAACGATAAAAATGATTTTTATAGGAATCATGGATAGCGATGCTATTGAAACCGCTACCTTTATAGAAGATGTCAATAGCTTATTCGACAGCGTAAATGGAAAGGCAAATAGCGAACCTCATCCTTTTGAAACTTTAATTTCTACCAAATCTGGACATTTCGCATTTTGGCAACATGCTATTAAAAAAATTGAGAAGTGGCAATTCAGAACATCAAAGCATTTGCGAGGTAAAATATCGCGTCCTCCATCCCAAGTAGGGTGGATTCATTCATTAAATGGCATGGCTATTTTACTCAAAGACTTAAGACAGTCGTTCAAATATTTAAGAGGTAGAGCATTTTCACAGCACTCCCTCGAAAACCTATTCGGCGCTATTCGTCATTGTTGTGGTTGCAATGATAACCCAACATGCGAACAAATGGTGGGAGCTCTGAAAACTCAAATTATTAATAATATTTCCAAAAATCAGCCCAAACGAGGTCAAAATTGCGAAGAGGATGATAACACACTATTAACGAATATGCGGTCATTTTTAACTGCGGATAAAGATGAAACCGCAAGTAATAATGATTCAAAAGAGCAAGCTGATTTATCGTGTACCATGGCGGAAGATTATGTTTTGATTAGCAATTTTTCTTTGGCTTATGTTAGTGAGTTCATTTAAAAAAAAATATTTGCTAAAATTGAATGCAGTGTCTGCAGAGAAAATTTATTGACAACCGAAAGCATTGAAACAAATTTATTCATTGCAATGAAGGAATATTCAGAAAGTCAAAATTTAATTTATCCATGCTTGGACTTCTGCCAAAAAGTTGGGGAAGCGCTTAACGTATTGGAAGCCAATATACAAGCCAATTTAACGAAGAAAAACATTCTACAGAGTATGGAAAGTATTCTTCAGGCTAACACTGATTTTAAATTTAATTGTGAAATCCACCAAACCTTTCTTAACAATAATGTTATCAAAGCGGTTTGTAAAATTGCAATTCCAAGATATTGTAAAAATATTGCAACAAATCTATAAAATAATGCCTCTACGTTGAGGAAACTTAAAATAATAAACAATTAATCCGGTTTCAATTTGGCAATAGTTCAAATACCGGAAAGCACCACCAAGAATACCGGCAATGGGATTTAATGAGCGTTTACCCCAAAGGATATATTCTCATATTCCTCAAGAAAGCTAGTTGGAAAGTGAAATTTAGAGATAGAAGTATTAAATTAATTTTCGAATTAAACCAAAGTGATGGAAGCAGACGACATAGCCCAATTATAAAAATAAAAAAATATGAAATGAGTTGCTATACAGAGCTTGATTATGTATTCGGAGAAGTACGTTTTTTATTCAAAAATGAAAATTTAAAATAGATAAGTAATTAGAATTCAGTACACATGAACCCGTGAGTGCATGTGTACTCGACTTGTAAATTGCGCCATTTGTAAATCCAGACATGTCCGTGAAACAAAGAACGAAGATCTCATGCCGCTATATTTTACATTTAGTCGGGCATCTGTTATAGATGTGATCTTTGACCGATGCGGCGTTTATCCTAGCAAACATTCCGCCAATCGATTTACAAATTGAAGAAATTGCAAAGCGAACGCGGGAACGCGAAGTCGGGACTCCCCGAGACTCACACGGCAACGAACGAGCCACGGAGCGCGTCAGG
Organism: Aleochara sp. GC000083; assembly: GCA_030264555.1. Lineage (NCBI taxonomy): Eukaryota > Metazoa > Arthropoda > Insecta > Coleoptera > Staphylinidae > Aleochara > Aleochara sp. GC000083. The sequence goes on along the minus strand of JARJDZ010009231.1, from coordinate 2,253 downwards.
CATGCAGCAGTAACGCACCCGCAAAACAGGCGAATATATAAATTCCATAAAGGCAAAGAAATTCATAGTAAGGGACGGGTCTAAGCAGCACTTCGGAAGCGGCGCAGCCTTCGTAGTATATGCCGGCGAAAAAGAAATACACACATGGAAATCTCGACTACATCAAGACTGCTCAGTATTTCAAGGCGAAGTTGCTGTCCTGCGTGGGGCAATTGAATATATAATTGCTCCATCGTGTGCGACAATCGGTCAGCACTGTTGGCCCTTGCGAACCGAAGGAAGCAGACAACAAAACTTATCGAAGGGACGCAGAATTTACTGCAGCGCGCTATGACCCATACAAATATCGAGTGGCATTGGACCCGCGCACACGTAGGCACAAAAGGCAACGAACGTGCCGACGCGCTCGCAAAAGATGCGGCAGCCGCAGAAATCGCCCCAGCGCGTAACCCGCGCCCACCAGTTTCACTAATCCGTAAAGAAAATCGCGTAATCACCATGAGAAAATGGGAACACCGTTGGGCAAACGCGAAGCATGGAAGGTGGACAAGCAAGTTCCTGCCTCGTGTGGCTCTACGCCAGAGAATTGACCGCAAATTCAGCAGGAAGCTTACCCAACTGTTAACCGGACTCGGCGGCTTCAATGACTATCTATACCAGCGGGCGAAAAAACAGTGACGACCCTCATTGCTACTGTGGAGCCGAAGTTGATGAACACCTTGTTCGACTGCGCTATCGAAGAGAGGCAACGTGGGCGGGCTATCCTGCGCCTAGCACAACATGGGCTTCAATGGTCTAGAAACTCATCGGAATTAGCAAGTCTGGCGGAAAATGGTATTTGGTGGACGGTGCTGGAAGACTTTGCAAACAGCATTAATAAATTAGAGTACACAACAGTGACCGATAGGGAGCGGCAAAACACCCCAGACGAACAAGCCTGTTGATTTACTATACATAAGTGTACTATGAATGTGAAAAATCACACTATAATTTTACTTGTAATTTTAGCTAACCCGGGTTAAGCATTAAGGGCCGTTTTCACCACGGACGTTTAAAAATTCTAAACGTAGTTTATGCACTTAAACGTAGATTAAAGTAGCAAACGGGATTTCACCAAAACGGTAACCTTAGTTTCAACGTTAATCTGAGTTTAATGTTTCAACTGGCCGAGTTTGGCCAGTTAAGCATTTAAAACGACGTTTAAGCAAATATGACGCAGGTTGACGTATAACCTGATAATATTCTACTTTTTTTTGGTGTGTTTGGTTTTACTTGTTAAAAATGGCTCGTAGACATTGTAACTTAATTTTTGAGAACGAAAGGTCGGCATTCACGCGACAACGAGATTTAATTGATGAGGTGGATGATGAAGATTTTGTGAGGCGTCCAAGGTGCATTCCTGAAAGAAGGGATCACTTCAATTTGCTGGATGATAAAGCTTTCCACATGAGGTTTCGCCTATCCAAAGCAACCTCTCTGGAAGTACTTAAGCAAATTGAAGATAAGCTAGAGTTTCCTGACGATAGGTATGTACAATAAATATATAACATTATTCTCTATCTTCTCCTTTCCTATCACAGAAATAACAGCTTATCACCTATGCACCAATTGCTTGGTGCACTGCGTTTTAATGCTACAGGGTGTATGCAAATTTCTGCTGGTGATTTTATGGGCCAGCACACCCACTGCACATAGAATAGTGCATCGGGTGAGTGCTGCCATATGTACTCTTCGTCCAACTTATTTAAAATTTCCCGATACACCACAAGAACGTTTACAAACCCAAATGGGGTTTAATTCAATTGCCAAGCTGCCAACAGTGCTTGGGGCAATTGATTGCATCCATATTAAACTTCTTACATCACCACGTATGAATTAGAAATGAGTGATATATTTTTAACATAATTTATTTTCAGGTGGTAGTGATGCAGAAATATTTCGGAACCGTAAAGGATTCTTTTCGTTAAATGATTCGTTAACATGATTCGCACATTTTTAATAACTGCGTACGTCGAAGCCACTTTGAACTGGTACACTATAAAGATAGCTTCCTAGTTGGTGATGCAGGATATGCTTGCCGAAATTATTTGCTAACTCCACTAGAAGTGTGTCGTTCACCAGCAGAATACCTATACAATGAGTCACAAATTAGGACCAGGAACCCAATTGAAAGATTGTTTGGTGTATGGAAAAGGCGTTTTCCATGCATGGCCTTAGGTCTACGTGTGCAGTTAAAGAACACATTTCCAATTA
>JARJDZ010009227.1:0-10961 GCA_030264555.1 Aleochara sp. GC000083 | reverse complement strand
TCGTTACTACACAAACCGAGGAAACGCAATAATGATGCATATTCAATTAAGACCCCTTCTCGTGACATTTTGACTTTGTGATACGTTGCGTAAACATCTATTTACCTATCCATACAATTTCAGCTGAATTGCTGCACATGCGGAAGACTCATAAAGGCCTCAAGCATGTGCTTACTTGCTCGCGCAAACATTGCCTCCTCGATCGATACCCTTTCATCCTCTGGTTTCCCGTTCATAATGTGGGCGATTCAATGCAGTTTCCTGATGGAAATTCTTTCATCGTTATTTTCATCAAATGGTATCATTAGATTAGATGCGAAATGGAAATGCTTCCTAGAAGAGATGAACATTTCATTAGTCAGGGGGATTGAATTATAGATCCTTATTTGATTCCGGAAATATGTTTACAAGAAAATTCTTTACTCCCATTGAAATTCAAGAACGTGGAATTATAGATACCATCATCAGTGTTGCACAAATTTAATCCATATCTTAATACAATTTGAGTTTTGATCGAGTTATTGGGATGTAAACGAAGATATTACACTTGAAGTGCGAAAATCCCACGTGCAAATTGTTCAAAGAGTGTGAAAAGCGACAAAATGGTACCAAACATATTGAAGCAATCATCGCAAACATTTATTCGAATACCTCCAGCGATTTCCTCGCTGATTTCCCAGATTGCGTAATGCCCCACCATCGAAGCAGACAGCAATGACGCCCGTCTGCAAAATGCTGGCAGACGTCATTCGACTTTTATCCATCACATTATTTGCACACACAAAAAGCACGCTGCTTCAGACGCGACGCGCAAAACGGTGCGTAACGAATCGATCGATGATGGGCATTGATAGCCAAAACACGCTTTTATCGCAACGACAAAGTTGATGTAACGAAAATAAAATCGAAATGGACGAAATCACAAGCAACGTTTGATACATCAAGCACGGCATTAGACGTGTAGCAATACGCTTGATGTGAAAGTAACGCGTTTTCAAATCGTAGGCGTTCAATATGTTTTGAGGTTAGTAGAATTTGTGGACTGCATTTGCATATAATTGTGAGTGCAGTTGGAAATAAATCATAAAGTCTGTGAACGTTGCCAAGCGAAGAAATATAAGGCTGCAATCGATCAATGTGTTGGCGAAAAGCTGCCACAAATGATTCCCAACGAAGAACCACTAATTGTAAGGCAATTAGTGACCTAAATATGCAACCCACAATTCACTTGGATTCAATTCGCGGTTATATCATTGCGTTTTGTTTTCTTTATATTTTAGTAATTACTAATTCTTTAGTAATGGACGGAGGAATGAATTTAAATTTTAAATTACCCTTCAATCATTAAATTTTAATGAATTCTCAGATGCGTCACGATTGCAACCTAACCTAGATTTTTGACATCTTCTTCGAGGAGGCAACATTTTTCTGGGTGATAGATATTTACTCATCTGACACCCTCGATCAAAAAGTGCACGTGAAATGCTTTCAGTTAAACATGACACTCAGCGTTGGGTCAACACAAGAACGAATACATTTTTTTTCTGGCTGTACTCGAGCTTCGAGCGAATCGCATGGAAATGTACGGCATCTGTAGAGCATGCCCCATGGATGTGTAATCAATACGAGTTTACATACACTTTGCGTACGAAAATGCGAGCATCGTTCGTACCAAAACGTACAAATCTAATTTTAGATTTGAGACAGCATGGCGAACGAGGCGAAGGAAGCAGACACCGGAGAGAAAAACGAAGGAAATGAAGGAGAAAACGTTTGCAAATATATACATATACAAATGCATGTATGACGATGGTTTTCGTTGTCGATTTTCTAAGAAATGTGAAGGAATTTAATGAAGCTGACAATTTCCTTGAAGTACTACATACTATGCCTTTCAGAATTTTTTTGATCAAGTTATATTTTTCAATTATGTTGTATTCAATAAATCGATGATGATGAAGAATTTTTAACTAAGTTTTGGTTTCTTTTTAGAAACTTATGGCAATATGTACGTCATTCTGTATAAAGGATACTAACATTGATGTATGATAGAATATGACAAAGTTTTCCATCAAAGTATTTCTGCTTCTAGGAATCAGAAATATTCATACCAAGCCAAATATTGAATATAATTTGCACCTACCATCAACACACCTAAAAAATCTAACATTGGATGTTTACATATGCATATGTGTATCAAGTAAACACTTTTTTGGTTATATCAATTTTATTTAAATTCCAGCATATTTTCCCTTATGAGCATGTTTTTGCTTATAGTTTGGCCATAAACCAAATATTGTTTTTGTTCTTCGCTTCGTTTAGAGTCTAGACTAAAGTAATAATGGTGTTATAAAAAGAATTTTAATATTTGCAGCGATTCTTTATACAGTAGAATCTCATCTAATTCAGCTTGAAGTTCAGAAATAGTTTTGCTTAGAAGTTTTATTCAACATAATCCGACATTTTTATATACATTAATAATAATGTTTAAATATTTGTTTAAATTTTTGAAAATTTTTTCATTTCCGGTATTTCTAAATCTCATGATACTACTGTAAAAACATTGTCAATTTTTTATTCAATTTATTAATTGCGAAGTTTTAAATGTTAACTTTAAAGTAGCATTTGCAAAGAGGTAGCGTGAAAAGTATATTACAACAACTACGAAAGTGTTACAGTGTTATTACACAATTCTATGGTATTTGAAGGAATTTTTACCTTCACTGGGATGTAGTTAAATTTCACCTGGAGAGAACATTTTCCTATTACATGAACCATTTTATATTACCTCATAATTGCTTCACAAATCTTTGTTATTATTCCAATTCACTTTAGTTTTCAATCTCAAGGCTATGAAATATAATCAGTGTTTTGAAATTAAAGCTGCTGAATTGAAATTCATTCTTGATAAGTTTTTTTTTGCATCAAATAGTTTCTCTTTAAGGTCAATTTTTGCGAAAATTACAATACACACGAAAGTGTATCTATTTTGAAATTGTCAATTCACAATCAGGATATATTCAAATATTATTCTTAAAAATCAACAGACAACGTCTATAAATATAAACGTTACCATTTTTTAATTGGTAAGCTGAAAGTCAAATGAATCAACCTGAAAAAATGATTCTCGATATCAAAAATTCGTATTTTGTAGTAATTAATTCCTATTGTAAATTATCAGTATTATTAAGGTATTACAAAATATATAACATATTTTACCAATTCGTTTTTATTTATTTAAACAATCTCTATATTAATTGGATGAAAATATGTGAATTAGGAAAAATAAACACATTTGTAAATTCCATTTGAATTTAAATTCAAAATGCAACATATAGTTGATAAACTTGATGCAGTTTCGTTTTATTCAGCGTAGAAATAAATAATACACAGATTTATTTGTGAATAGGATGTTATGATTATTTGAATATTGCATTTTTGATAATTACATTAAATAATTTATACCAGCAGTAGAGGATTTTTGCCGAGGTTTAATTATTTTATCTGTAATAATGCAGAACTCACGGTATTATTTTATATATAATAATATAACCAATTGTTCGTAATGACCTATTGGAAACTCTGAAAAATGAATTCAATATCTTGTAGCCGGTAGTTTTACAATACATTGTATAATTATATAAATTAGAACAATACCATATTTGGCGTTGAAATTGTTGCAGTTGTAACAAATTATGTGTGACTAGCGGGCTTTTGCGGTATCATAAATTAAGTCATAAAACGGAATTGGGTTTTCGATAGCAACCCAATTGATTGTTCCATTATAAAGCCGACTTTTCCATATTTAGGTTTTCAAAATTGTTTTTTGTTGTTTTTAACGCAAAATATTTATTACTTAACGATGAATTCTACGGATTACAAGTAATATAAAAAAGTTATGATGTTAATTGGAACTTATTATGCAGCAATGAAACAATTTACATGAACATTAAAAAAATTGCTATAGATAATTCTTAGAAAAATTCCCCAAACTAAAAATATTTATGCCCGGTTTCACAAACGTTCCTTAATTCATTGATTAGTCAACACAAGAAGGAATACATTTAATTTAAGCAGTACTTAAATTTGATGTTCGTTAAATATTCGGCCAATAGGGGTTAAGGAATTGGATATAATCAACATTTGTGAAACACAATTGTTACATTTAATCATGGATTAGCTACTTTAATGATCATTAAATTTTAAGGAACGTTTGTGAAATTTAATTTTGTTTTTTGACTTAATCGAGATGGTCCAACCAAACACTATTCTGAGATCCTTTGATAATCAAACAAAATAATGAAATTTCTTTCTGAATTAATGGTAATATGATGATTAAATAGAAATTCATATTTTCTGAAAATCAGAAACTTTCTAAATATTAACTGAATATGAATTAGTAATTTCTGGAGACTTGAAAACTTCAAATTCAAATCACGAAAATACTCTGTCCAAATAAGAAACTTTATTTAAATTCAGTACAAATACAAATGATAAATGTGAAAACAAAACAAAGTATCGCAAAGTTTATCCAAGTAATTTGACAATTTCGTGAGTCGTATACGTTTCCGCTTGGTTGCACTCCGCATTTGTACACGCGCTTCTTGTTCTTTATCCTGGTTGGAATAGATGGACAAGCTTCAGTTTTAGTTCTATGGGCTTTGGAGTTGTCATTCAAAATGTGGCACCAGAATGTTCTAGTTTCGTAAGCAAAGCACTTTCAATGTGGTCGACGAGGCGAGCGCGGTGAATTTCACACTCTTTGCGCTCGAATGCAATCGGACAAGAAAACGGTTCGGTGTAATCCAATTATATTATTCATCTGCAATTCCTTCTGCCCACGTTGTACCAGCATTGTAATATGCTAATTGACAGACATCTTCCAGAAATATATTTTATTGTTTGTAACAAGACAATTATAAGCAAGAATTTTTGCGGGTTTGCGGTTTTTGATCCTTGGAAATTGTAGTCCATTGTTTGCAGGTTTTTGTATAAATTAAATAAAAATAAGACATTGAAATACAATAATGTAAAAGTTCTTATCGTATCAGATTATGAAAACTGCTATTACTTACCCTGAATATCATGAGTGCTGAAATTCTGTATTATCCTCCACACTTTATTCTACACGTGAGAGAATTAAATATATTGTATTTCACAAATCTGAAAAATAAATAATGACTAACAAAGTAAAATGGAGATTACTCAGGTTTCAAATAATTAAACTATGACAACCATGGTCGATAAGTCCCAAGTTAATTAAACAAGATTTTAATGATTTATTTGTGACATTTGACATCAGTTATCAGAGATTGTATTAGTTCGGTAGCCTCTTGAGCCATTGCACGAACTTTTCTTTGGTAAGATAAAACGTCGTATATCATACGTGTTCGAAATGGTATACGTTAAATGTATAAAACTGCAATATATATTGTTTCATTTCTATTGAAATTTAATCCATTAATGTACATTTAAATAAGTTTTGATCATATCTGGTAATATCATATAATGTAAGCTAGCAAAAACATAGTATTTTACACGCGTATAAATACAATTGAATAAAATCTACAGTCATTCTACTTGCGACAGAAGTACTTAATTTTTATTTCACTAGTAATCCAATGAGACAACGTGCGTAACCATGACTACAAGGAATGATTTTCGTAGATGGAATATTCCTAAAAATATATTCTTTTAACGAAAAACTAGTTTAATACATAAATAAGTTATGTCCGTTTTAAATTCTGAGACTTGACCTTATATAAATTTAGTCAAAATTTTAATTTTTTTCATTCAGAACACCTTTAAAATTATGTTAATCCTTTTTTCGTAAAGCAGTTTAATAATCAATGGGCCAACTTAAACTTATATATAATTTCATATAATTTGATATATTTATCAAATCATGAATATGAACGCACTATTATTCAACATACAAAGTGGGATCAAAGTGCCAAATATCTACCGAATCGCAAATAAATATCGAACATATTAAATTGATCACACGCAAAGAAAACAATTATATATATATTGATTTAAAGGATTTATTCACCACGTTTGAAAGCACTCTGCGCTTTTAAACAAATACCTATTGATTGAGTCGGGTTTAATTACATTTTATCGGCAGCGATCCACTATTTGTACTTAGCGCTTGTGCCAAACAAATGGAAAAGCGCATTTAATACCAATAAACNTGTAGCGATAAAATTAACTTTCATTTGTTTCAATACGAGAACGCGCATACGTTGATTTTAAGTATTTATCTGCAAATAGTCACCATGATTTCCGAAGTTAATTGGATTTTAAATGCGACGATCACATTAATTTGGCAATTTGGTCGCTGCAAATATGTGCAGGAAACGGAAAATTGACATTGCAGTTTTTAGTAGTGCGTTGGATAGGTTCTAGATTATTGACAAAGGGTTAATGAAAGTTCCTAAAAATTCACAAATTTTCAAAGTCATTACCACAATTGTTTGTACTCAATAAAGTATCATCACTAAATTATGAAAATAGTGTTTGACTTGAAATGTAAGTTACATTTTTCGGGGAAATATTAACTGAAATACAATGAATTATCTTTAATGCTTAATTGAAATATACAAAACCAAATCTACTTTTAACAAATTAAAGTATGGCAAAAAAAATGGAAACAATATCAATTTAACGTTTAGCAAATAAAAAAAAATATTACTGTTTCTACGTAACAATAAGAATCACTGCCTTAGATATCATTCTTCGGAGGATTTCTTAATGTTTTTATTTATATAATTTTTAGTGATACTGTGCAAACTAAATTTTATAGCAAATATTAAAAAACAGTTTGCTCTTGTCAATGAGAAGCAACTTTTGAAAATATTATTGGCAGATTAGACTAATGCGTCACTAACAATCAGACGGACAATTGCACGAGTTGAGATAACTGAAAGGAAGACAAAACTCAAAGAATGGGAAGATGTGAGAAGTCCTCTAATTAGTATCCTCGGCCCACGCTTTGTAGGCCTTCTATTTCGTTTTATTTTATCTAGAACCATGGTCGTTTCTTCGTGTTATAAGGAATCCTTGTGCCTACGAATAAATGGAAATCTTTTTTCTGCTAAAGTTATAGGTATAGATATAGATTCCAAGGTAATCCAGTCATTAATTTCTGGAAAATGAATTGGATAATACAAATCCGCATTAAGCAAAATCCAAAGAGTTTTTTAACACTGTATCCTTCATATGTGGACTTTAAAGCAAAATACTATTCAAAAAAGTTATATTAAATGTATGAAGGAAAAATACATTGAATAAAATGATATGTTAAATACTGTAAATTTCACTTCACAAAAACTGATAAAATTATGGATCAATAATTAATTGCTTTACGCCGATTTTTAATTGAAATAAAATTTTTAGGGATGCCCGTATTTGGACGGAGTTCCCAAAATTGCATATATATGGTTTATGGATTCAAGATTACCAAATTCCCTTTTCGAGTGGAAATCGATACATAATTGTTACTATAATTATTTGTGGGTAATGCCATGTTTGTTAGACATTAAATCCAGAATATTTCAAAGGTAATTCTATGGTCCGTTTGTTAACTATTTCTACCTGTTGATTATGTTATCAGGCATTTTTTATTGTAGATTTAAAACTGGGTAGAAGATCAGCAAAACTAAGATTAAAATACTTTGTTAGTAAGTACAACAAAGAAATAATCGAAAATAATTAACGCTTTAATTGGTCAGCACAATTATTATCCACATAATCGAAAATATATCCTGAAGCTTCGGAGAATTCTCTTTATAAGAGGTCGATACATGAACATTTATTATTTGGAATATGTCCTGTCTAAATTTCAACAAATATGGCACTAATCCTTAATATATTTCCTCCGCATATTGTATAAATCATATTTATGGTTGAATGTATGGATATTTTCATGAATATAATCGGAAATATTGGTAAATCCGAATGCGCTATTATTCAGGGCAGTAAACAATTCGATTGTATTCAATGCCCCCTATAATAACGTTCGTGAATGATTTGCTTTCATATGATTTGAATAGAATTACGTTCATAATTCGCTATTAAATTTAGACAAATGATAGTGACAATTGTTCTTAGGTAATGAATACCGTGATTTCTATTGGTACATAAACAAGTTTTATTCGTTTGCACATTTCTTTTTTATGCCCATACTAATTATTTTGTTTTAGCAGAATTGATATACGATGATATAGATCCTCAATTCTATTAAGAATTCATAATTGTAGGAAGAATTGGTGCATTGTAAAATATCAATATGAAATAAAAGATTAATATGATTTTATTTGAACAAAAAATGTATATAATCCAGTACTTACAATATACGTTACTAGTGATAATGTTCCTCACATGTAAAAAAACGCTATAAGCTTTAATATTTTAGCTACGTTTACGTCTGATAAATATTACTTCAGCTAAAATTTTAGTTACCATTTGTCGTCATGACAAGATTAAGAATGAAAAGTAATTTGCTAAAATTATCTATATTAAAACAAAAAATGAAAATCAACAAACGATTGTTCGTTTTAATAATAAATTTTCATTATTCATTATTTATTTGGTAAATCATCTTATTGCTTGTTATAATAATCTTTGCACGCACCAAATTCTAAGCAAAAAAAATATCATGGAAAACACAAATTCATATTCTACAATTGAGAGAAATGAATACTTTTATGTTACTTGTAATTTAAATTGATGACTCACAAAATAATGTGTTGCTTCCTATGGTTTCAAATACATAATATTTGATAATCATGATCATATAATATGCCACATCACGTGGTATATACATGTGACATTTGCATGTCATATCAGAAATCGTCCTAGTAATTCTGGTTTTTATACCTTCTTGGACCATTGTATCAACTTATTTCCTACTAATATAAAATGTTGATATAACATTATATGCGAAATGCCATTATAAACTCATGAAATTCAGGTATAAGTCACATTATTTTACTTGTGATTAAAATCTTTCACTCACTTAAAATTAAAATTTTGTATTTCTCATAGTTATAATGTAATCTATTATTTTATCATAATTTATGTAATATACTATCACCATAAAGTGTCTGTGCAATAAAAGACTGAATTTGTAATATACTCTGTTCTTAAATGTTTTCTATTCTTGGATTACGAAAGCGTGGGTTATGAACACGGTTACTTTACTACTATCCTCGGAGGACAATTAATAAAATTGTACAACATTCGTCTGGCTGGATATAAAGTGCATCATACCAGCTCGGCGCGCATAAAAACAATGGAACAAGACGACACGCTAGACAGACAGAAAGTGCTAAAAACTCCACTACCAACAGCAACATGAGCGGCAATAACTTACCTAAAAGAATAAAATGATTGCAAGTCGGGATTATGATGAAGGGAAGAAAACAACGTAAGCAAACAAAGTGCGCATACGTTTTTGCCCATGTTCCGGTGCAACTGTCTGGAAAAGTGTTGTCTAGTTTGTAGACTGGTGCATTATTTCTAAATGTTCGTGATCTGTCATTTTATATGTATACGACATGCACGTTAACTTTGAACTTTATTGTGCCATATCATTGATAGTCGTTGAGTTTATCGGTTGGCTTCTTTTTATTATCCTTATCATTAAAGCCATCACGCTACAAGACTCGTTAATTCATGGCAAACCTGTCTTATACTTTTTAAAAAATATAATGTTTTTTAAGATATAATATGGCAGTCAAAAATCGACTGGATTTTCATTCTTGAAAGCTTATTGTTTAATTTTCTACTAAAATTGCCTCATATAAAAGTAAAATTTCTAATGGTTATAAACATTGTTTATAGCAAGACTATTAAATTAAGATTCAGACAGAATGAACATGTCTCTTTATGGTTTTGTCAATATTATCGATCTTGTCATGGTTAAGGACTTCAGTAACTTCAATTCATGAATTTGGATCATAGAAGAGCTTCTGTCTTCATATCAGTACAAAGTTTAAACTTCAAACAAATAAAATCAAGAAAACTTCCAAAAAACAATTATTTATTTAATTTATGAATGAGAAAGCAATCAAGAAAAATCATTAAATAGCATTTGAGTTGCAGAATTAAGTTTAGATTTGTTGAAAAATCAGTTACATTGCAGAATATAATAATAAAATGTTGATTGGAATTTTGCAATCCTAAACTACAAATCGTCAATTTAAACAAAACGAAACAAAACAGAAAACATCTTCTATTTTATATCTCCTTGTTAGAAGACATGCATTACAAGCTCTCTTAACGTGCGGATACATTCTGTATCCTGCGCACATTTCGTACACTTCTTGCAGTCCTCCAAGGAACGAGGCAGCGGATTTCTATATCGTTAGCGGGTGAAGTGGCACTTAGCCAGTGTATTACTTCGTCAGGGCTGCTTAAGAGCCAAGGAGGAACGTGCAGAACAAGGCGAAGACCTGCATGTGTTGATACTCACTCGATGCTCCTCTAATATTTTTCCTGCTGCTTAGCTGCTCCACAGCTCGAAGCTGTGCAGCTTGCAGTGATTTTATAACGAGACGTATTACACAAGTGCTGCATGCAGTGCGGAGTGGAGAGGTTTTTTCTGGTAAACATCATCCATGCAGTTGCCTTCAACACTTGTAGCAAAGGAATAAAACCGAGAGGTGATAAAACTGTCCCAATTGACGAGGAAGCAGATGAAACATGGAGAGGAAAGAAACTTCAGTTCATGGTTCTAAGATTTGATGGTAGATATGAGATGGCCATTCAATTTCATACCAATTACATCGATTGACAAGTGCTTGTTGGACAAATTGCTGCTTAAGGAAGAAACGCATTAAATAAATTCAAGCTTTGATCGTCACTTTGAAGTGCCAATTTAGGATCGTAATGGCATTTGTTAAGTTTTTAGTTCAATGTGCAAAAAATATTTATCGTCTTATAGAAACAATTTTTTA
>JARJDZ010009225.1:0-23466 GCA_030264555.1 Aleochara sp. GC000083 | reverse complement strand
ATTACGTTACTTTGATACATTTTAACTTATTATGTAATAGGTGCATTTTTAATTTTTCAATGCAAATTCCTATAAGAAATGTTTTTTCTCATAACTCAAGTACTATTTGACCGATTTTGATGATCCAAAAAGCATTTTAAAGGGCATGATTTAAGCTTTTACTTAAACACTCTGTTTTTGCTTGGTAATTATAAAAACAAATTGTATTTCGTATAAACACCCCTGTTGACGTTTTTCAGTTTTCACTTCTATCGTGTGATCTTAAGCACACACCGTGCATTTTTATTACCTATTTATATAGCAGAATTTTAAATAATTGTACCGCTCCTGTCTCACCCGCTGACGGGAGACTCAACGCGCATCAAATTTAATCGCTTATAACTTTTGAACGGCACGAGATATTTTAAATATGAAAAGTGCACAATAAAGAGTAATAAAATATGAATCTATTTCTGCATACAAAATTTTCTATTACCTATTAATACAGCAGATTTTTGCATTTATTTTTAAACAATTGAATCGTTTAAGTATTTTATAATATTTCACATCAAATGCAATAAGTCGACGCGCTGTGCAATCGGGCAAGTCGGAAGTGATTCACAGTGGGGTCAGTGTTTCTCACGCAGTAGAGTACTCATTGCGATTTCTTCGTGGCGCACCCGCAAACTGCAGACTCAACGCGCACCGAATTTAATCGCTTATAACTTACACAAATTATACGATATTTCAAACACGATAATTGCATAATAAATAGTACAAAGAGGTCAATCGTAAATTAAAAGAGATTGCTGTTGATTAACATATCCATGTAGACATTTATTCACTTTAAAACAAACCACAAGTGGTTTCTTTTTCCAGTTTTATACTGTACGCGCACAGTCATCACAAGTAATCTTTGAATTACATAGTACATTCATTAGAGCTATTAGGACATCAATCAATTATTATTTAATTGTGTATATTGGATCATTGATCATTATTTCATAGAACTCAAGAAGTATTCACATACCAAAACAATCCCACATACTTAACAATTCACGTATTTGTTTGCACAGATCAATGAAAGACTTGCAATGAATAATAATAATAATGACGATGATGAAATTATGCGTTACATTTTCTACAATATATAATGAATGAGGTATAATTAGCTAATAACACCTACAATATGTGTACAAGTAAAAATGCAACAAATATCGACGACCAAATTTGCGCCTCTATTTAGTCTTCTTGTCCTCGATCGCCTGGGCATTTTCCTTTGGCTTGACTTCGTCTTCGACGTAGCCGAATTCGTTACGGCGAGTTCTATCAACGGGATAGATCCACTTTTGATACAAAAATATTAAGAAAATAATATCATCTCTGAAGCAGCCCAATCGATACATGGTGGGCATCTTGATGACGAACGCGAACATATCGTCGATGAATGTATTCAGGAATTTGTACGTTAGCATACGCCATGGCAGATGTGCCACTGATTTCAGTTTGTAGTTGATAAATAGCTGCGGCGTCATCATAATGAAGCCGAATGTTAGCAGATAGCCGTAAAGCATGTTCAAGACGAACGAGTACCAGCCTTTGTGCTCCATGTAGAAAAGTGAGTAGACGCTGTAGCCGGCAAGCAGTGGGAAACACACCCACGACAGGTACTTGAAGGCCAATTCATCATATTGACGCGTTGAGCTCTCGATATATGAGCCCTTGTCCTTTATAGTGATCCAATTGTTTTCGAACTTGACGTCGACGACTTTCTGAATTTTCCATAATTCGATGCCAAGACCAACGAAACACGAAATTCGTACCATAGTGTTCGTTTCATTGTCTAATACGTAAAGTAAAACAACTACTGATTGGAATACTCCAAAGAATACCGATCGAACCGAAAGACCTTCCAAAGAGTTTCGATTATTCCAGAATTGAATATCATTCTTGAAAGCTAGCAACTCGAAAATTGAATGTAAAATCGAAACAGCAATTGTAATCCCCAAAAGATACGGATTTGTTTCAAGTAGTGTCTCCTTCAAGTTGTCCTGTTCCTCGTCACTTTGCTCCATATCATCTTGGAAGAAATTCCACTGATTGCGGATTTTCTGCGCTGCATACAATTGCCATTTGAACAGACTTAACGGATGGAACATAATTTGCAGTGATAATGTATCTTCTGGAAGTGGCTTGTAGTCTTTTGCCATGTTCCAGTAGTCATTAACAAAAACAACTGGCTTGTATGTTTTGCCATTATCAATGAATTTGATGTACTCATCCAGAGGAGCTGGAACACCTCCATATTGCCAATTTGTCTGATCTGTTACTAGGTTGATTGTGATGTTTGGATGCCAATGTGATATAATTTTTCCTTCTTCTACAGTAGTGTCTTCAGATTCCCCAGTTAAAAGATTTTTACGGCCACTGGACTTCATTTTTCGAAACCTGAAATTTAACACAACCATTGACTTTTTGTCGTTAAATTGTTGTTAAAGTTTCTACCTGTTTAGTTGTTTTGTTGTGGAAGAAATAAACATTTTCCCATAATTTTTGGATTCTGGATCAGGACTCTCTCCATATCTGGTGATGAATGCATGCAAGAACAATGAGCCATTATTCTGCATATGTTTAGTAATAGGAATGTCTTTTTCAAATATGTATGAGCCATCTCCATGAGGCCCACCAGACCAGTCTCCATACATTAAGCCTTCTTCTATCCAAAAACGGTTTTCTATGTTGAATTTCATCAAATCCTCTTTCTCAGATAAATAGACATGTAGAGTATATAAAGTACCATTAGGTAACATGTTTGTAGCTGCTGTTAGACTCCCTACAGCACCATTTGGGGCAGGTGTGGTGGGTGCTGCTGGCTTGCGAAAGAATGATGTGACAAAGTAAATGATCATAGCTCGAATGAGCAGGGACTTTATCATAGCCATGGCAGATTCCATGCGGGTGGGCTGCCGATTCTCTGCACCCGGTTGTGCTTCTTGGCCCTAGAAATTGCATTAAAAAATCGAAATTAACTCCACTATATTGCATTGAAATCTTATTGATTATATTACTTACATTTGGGGCATTTGCAACATCCTGGCCATTTGCTTCTGGAGCATTCGATGTAGATTCTTTTGCCGCACCGGCGACATTCGACGTTTCACTCATGATAATAACGATTGCGCGATTTTTCTCACAATGAACGCAACAATATAAAACGATTTTAACAAAATACACACGTCATGTTCTATAAGCTGAACGCCAATCACATGATGTAATGAATTTATATTTGCTCAGAGATGTCGCAACGTGCCTGAATGGAAATAGAAGGAATAAAATATCCCTTTATTCCCTGTACAGAGACATCTCTGGCCTGTGCTGCCCTCTGTACAGAAGCTCTATACCAGTGGCTCTAAACCAATTTTACTTGGGGCTTTTTTAAAAGTTTCCCGCGTTTAATGTTTGTATACGCGATATTATTAATTGGAATAAAGATAAAACAGTGGGATTTTTTTGCTGTCATATTAAATTGAAATTTATATTTCATTGAAATAATTTTACATCGATAAGAATGATTCGATTTGCAATATATTAATTATAACTAATTGGACATAGAAAATTTGTTTATCCAGTACTTAATTATAATTCACAATTTCTTTCTTAAAAAGTTTAGTCACATCACACAAACAGCGCGTCGGGCATCAAACAGAATCGTCTATATTCAAAAATAAATAAATTTCATTTCAATTTCCTCATTTTCGCGTCGCGATGTGAACCAAAACATTGACAAATGAGATATGTATTTATATCTACAATATTTTCGTCCGTTACATATACATATGTGTTTATCATTGGTATCAGCGAATATTCAACGAATTTTTGAATCAATATTTACAAGGTGTTTGTTGCATTTTGGATGCTGACAATATCTTCAAAATTACATGAAACATAAACGTTACACGCAGTGTATGGACGTGAGTTACAATCGAAAATTATACAATTCTTTGGATTTCATTAAATTAAATTACAAAAAAAACGAATCAGTCACGATTACACCTATTCCATGCTGGGCGATAAAGCCATCATAACTTAATATTGCTACAAAACTTGTATACGGACGTACGGTATCCATGAATCAAACATATTCAAGGGGCTGGTGAATGGATGGATCAGACACATTGAAACTCCTTGGATCGGCTACGATTCCAATCGACAAATATCTTTGACTTGGTGTACGTTTGTGTGAACATGGAAAAGTACAAGGTGATGCACATTCAAGTTGAAAAGTTTCCATAATGTTGCTAAGAACATCCAGTTGTTTATGGGTCTGTGGGTGATATTCTAAAGTTGTTGATGATAAGTTTTACGGCCACCATGGTCACTGCAATCGCGGCCAATACTGAGCGGACATGTCAGGTTGTCCTGGTACTGCAATCGGCACAGAGACCCCAGGAGATATCAGACCTAGGAAACAAAAATTAATTAATTTTATTCAGCCTTGAAAAAAAAAATTCCAAACTTACCCGTCGAAGACGATCCACTCGTATTGTACTGATGCCCATTCATCTGATATGGTTGCGCTGGACTGCATGGTGACGGCCGCGATCCGTACCCAATGCCCAAGTCGTAGCTGGGTCGACCCATACAGTATCCAGACATTGCGCCGCCCATGCTGGGACTATCACGTTGCTGCAGACACGCGCCCGGCGAAGGACCCATGCCCGTGTTGAGACTGGTATGCGTGAACGACGACATCGAAGTCATGGGCGCACTGAAACAACTACGCTTACAGATTCGTTTTGGGCACAGTCACACGAGGTCGAGGGCAAATGCTACCATACCTGTACGAGTCAGCAATTGACATTGGCGGCGGAATCGGCGTGTACATCGACGTATTGTTGAAGCTTTGCAGACGTGGAGGAGATGCAGCTGGGGGACCTGTATGGTCAGCGGTGGTAGGAGCCCCACGCCGCTGATTGCGGAGCTTTTCTTCGCGCCTCCATTTCGCGCGCCGATTCGAGAACCACACTTGGATGCGCGCTTCCGGCAGACCAATTTTGGCGGCGAGTCGTTCGCGTGCGAACACGTCCGGATAATGCGTCCTTTCAAATTCTGCAAGCATAATATGCGTTTGTAAACAGCGCAAAGTTTTAATGACGCAAATGACTCGGCGCGATTGCCACTCATTAATCTTCGGCTCGTTAAGTCATCAACGATGATTATGTGCAGTCGCGAATTTATTGCTCGTAACGGCAAGCATCTGAAGAGCGGCCCGATGATCACTTACCCTTTTCTAAACTATCAATCTGATCGTTGGTGAAGGACGTCCGGTTTCGCTGCAACTTCCGCTTCAGACGGAGTCGCGCCTGGTCATCATCTGGGCCAGCACTACTTCCGGCATTGCTGTTGTCCCCCGAATTCGTCTCGTCCGAATTCAGTCCGTCCAGGTCGGTCACTGCAAGAACGCCAAGAAGGAATGATGTGAGATTAGAGTCGATGGGTCAATAAATTAACAATGCGTTTTGTTCGGGCATTGGAAGCGTGCTTTGTGCAATTTGCGCACGAGGAGAGTGAATGACCATCCTGACATGTGTTCGTTCATTTTTCGTGTGCGAATTGGTTTGCGGAATCTCTCGCTCCCAATGCACACGTTCAGATTGCGCGCGCGTTTCCCGATCGACTGTTGGGGCACAGGTCCGAGCAGGGAAAAATGTTTTCAAGCAATGCACTCGAGCGAAAACGTTTAGATTGTACCGTATAATTGAAAAGAGGAGAAAAAAACGTGCGCGCCACGTCGAACATTCATCCAAATATCATCTCTTCAGGGGCAATGGCGGGCGATAAAGACCCGAAAGCACTCGTCAAGCGTATTTAACATTCTGGCACGAAGAGCTACCGTGTGCACCTATATTTGGGACGTTATTGAGTAGCGCACATTGAGTGTATGCGGATGGTCGCAGGCAGAAAAAGGGGACCCGTTTCGGAAATTTATTTATCGCGCACTGACGCGTTAATAACAAAATTTTCGGTGTTTGGCTACGCGAAAAAAGCGTAGTTATCCCATATGCATGGAAAGCGAACGCTCCTTTGTTAATAGATTAATGTTCGCCGCATTGTACCCTCTCGCATGTAATAACGGCATCGCATGCAGAATTTGCGCTGTGAAAGCGCGCTCGCTGAAAAGCCATCTTCAAGGTGCCTCTCGCCATCATCAGCGTATCAGCATATCAGTATGTGTATCGATGGAGAGACGTGCACGCTGCCGCCCCCGCCGCCTTCTGCGACATGCAAACGCAAGATGATAAAATAAATGTTTGCCAAGCAAATTCGGTTATGTACGCATACATAAAATAGTTGGCTGGCTGGGCTCGACGCGAGGCGGCAAACAAATGCCGCCGCCGACGACGACGTCGTCGACGCCGATGTGCGGTGAGGCCTCTCGGCGGCGGCAGGCAGATAGGCAGACAGAAAAGGGCGTCGCGGGTACCATCCATCCACCTCCGCCGCCGTCCCCCTTTCCAGCGGAGTGGTGGCGGCAACAACGGTGGCGGTACACTGTGCAAAACCCGAGGAAGAGGTATAAAACGACGATGGCAGCTCCAGTGTGCGCGCACACACACGGCGGCAGCGGTGGCGGTGGCGGCGGCGGCATCCCACCGAAAAGGTCCTTATCGCTCGTTTCTGGCTGGCTGCCTTCGTTTCCGTAACGCAGATCGGGATGTCTTATCTTTCGGAGGGGAGACGCTGCTCCGGAACGCTCAAAGCGCCGCACACAAACACGCTCGGCGTTTTGGATGGCGGAGGCGGCGGTTCCTCTTGCACCGCCGTACGTGTCGGCTGAAGCGTTTAGGAATCGTACGCGGCACGAGGAGCGCAACTTTCCCCCCAAACGACCGAGCTTAAGATACATTCGCAGATTGAAACGCAGGGAGGCGGCGCTCACTTGTGTGTACTACTTGTTTAGTCGCGGATGGTGTCGCTTTAACTTTTCTAGACTTGTTCATTTAATCTTTCTTCCTCGGTGAAATCCCGACTGTAAAAGGTAGCAGAATTGCGACGCGTTCAGGGTATTAGAAAACTCTTAAGCGAATTATTTATTATGCGTGCTTGTGGATATTGTAATTAAGTTTCAAATTCAGTCAGTGACTTTGAGTCAATTATTATTCCGAATCCAGAGTAATTAACAAGTTTGTAATTTGTTGGTTTGTCAGGTAGAAATTTCAACCATCAGATTTGCAATAAATTAGTTTTAAAGATTGAACTAGTAGTTTTAAGTGTGAACTTTCAAAAGTTTAAACTGTCAGAGTCAATTAGTTAATGGAGATGTTGACCCTAAGAAATATTTCACACCTAACAAGGATAAAAAACGTCAAATGCGCGCAAATTACGATCGGTTGCTTCATGTGAAATCTGCCATTGTGCAACCCCAAATTCAGGGTTAAAATTGTTAATTTCCCTGCCAAATGGGCACCGGGCACCGCCTCCCTGTCAACCCTAATATACCAAACGTGTACCAACGTTTTGCCCCAGCTCTCGTGGAGGACGCGCATAAAACGTGTAAAAAGTGCCCTGCCTTTAACACGTCGTTCATTTTGACACCAATTTACCCATATACACGACGATGATGGGTGCACCCATCGCAGACGGCACGGGTGCCTCGCACACACAAAACTAAACGATCCGAACCACCCCTTGGAAATCAACGCCATCATCAAAACGACAAACGGCCGAAAATCCAACGTATAATTTGTAATCGAGCGCATGTAATCATCCCTAGGTACATGGAACAAGTTTAAAAGGCACCAATCTCGACCACCCCGCACAAGGGTGCAAATGGATATAATAAATATATTGTGCACATATTTATACAAGCGAAATGCAGCCCGATTCCTCGATGAAGCAATGGATCATATTAAAAGAGGAAAAATGATGCGAATGGCGCGCGAGTCATACAAATAACGCATAATAATATAATAGCGACGGCAGCAGCGATACATATTGAGATATTATACTTTCAAGTGGGTAGAAATGAGTGATACTCGCACGCATATTGTGAGTTATGAAATATCATCTGGATTTCGAGAGTGCTCGTTGGGTGCGCGCTCAATGTGGATAATGTAATATGGTATAATATGCATTGGATATAATGCAATGGGGCGGTATTGTTGATGTGCGCCTGCCTGTGAACGAGTTGCGCCTAATAAAGCACGACTAAACGACTCGAAGAGGGTTTCGCTTTCATTTTCACTTGTGTCGGTTTGCTGCACTTTTTATTCGAATGGTGTTAAGTACTGCAATTGTTTATTGCCATGCTACTCGACTTCAGCTGTAGAATCTGTAATTGTACGCAGCTTCTCCCCGCACTGAATGCAATTTGCCGAAGAAAAACGGCGAACGCATTGAAGTGTACTCTAATACACAGCTTCGAGTGTACTTCATTTGAGTCTGCAGTCGGTAGGAACATACGCTGTTGGTGCAGCGGTCAAAATATCTCAAGAAGAGGGGCTGCAGTGGTCCAACGTGTAGAGCGTTCAGGTTCTAGTTCGCTTGGTTACCCGGTCGCAGGTTCGAATCCTGCTCCTGTCCAATGGTTAGCCATGGATGTGTATAATAAGAACAGAAATAGAAATTGAAGAAATTGGTTGTGATATGGGTGATATGCAGTATAATTAACGAAAACAAAAAAAAATTCAAAAAGAGTCAGCCCCACAGAATTTCACTTCAATTCGACATCGGGTTGACATGATTCCATTAGTCTCAAATCGGATAGGATTATAGCAGGACGAACTTGAGGAGGCATGATACTGTGGTTTGGGTTCCACCTTGGCGCGTTGTTATTTGCGGGACGCCTTCTAATAACTTGTCAGTCAGTCTCGACGACATCCCGGTTCGCCAGGGACTGGGACTCTTCCATTCCTCCCCCGTTCAGAGCTCCCGGAGTAAAAGATATAAGTCGGGCATCGTCATCATGCCCGGCGTTGTTTATAACACAAACAGAAATACCAGAATACTGTACGGCATGCGGCATCATTGTCGGGCGGGTAGACAACGAAACTGTTAGCAATACCAGAGACCAGGAGCGCACCAGGATTGCCGGATAGAAAATGGAGGAACGTTGGAGGCACGCGAAAGCTTGGAGCATCATCCTCCCAGCTCGACGTTGCCTGCACCGAGTGGGGCAGCCTTTGCAGCGTGTTCCCTCTGGAGGCTTGGACGTCTCTCTGTTCCTCCGGTTTGATGTGCGCGCTGTTCTTCGTCCGCGCTAACACGCCAAGCCAACAAACAGACGCACGCACACACAGGGAGAGAGCCGCCACGGCTGTGTTTTGGGGTACCAAAGCAAATTATTTACAGTCAAATGATTCCATTTCAATATCGGGACAAAAGGGGGCTGCTGCCACTGCGCTACGTTCTCGTTCCGTTCATTTCTCTTCGGCGAGAGATACATGTATCTGATACCGAGCGTTCCTCCTGCTTTGCTGCTGCCAGCGCAGCGCGTTCCAGCATCGTTGTTGTTGTTGCTGCTGCAGCACCATCGAACGAAAAGCAGATATGATTCGAAAATGCCGCTCTTCAGCTCCATGTAATATCCAAGTGTATGGTGTCCCATACGACAAGCATCTAACTAGATGCGCTCTTTGTGTGGGACAACAAAATACGAGCTCTGGTAGCATCACCGTGAGGAGAGGAAAAAAAAAACGTTGTCATGAGATTTGAAGTGTCATCAAATTTAATTCGCCGCTGAAGACTTTGAATTCGCAAGCGGCAACTGTTGGCGCAGCGATGCGTGCACCTCACGTGGGAATCGCCCAAAGGGAGATGAGGAATTCCGTGCTAATTAATACAAATGGGCATTTAAACGACCCTCCGAGGCGGGTAGTCAATGATCGTTGTCGCCGTTGCCGCCGCCACCGCCGCCATATCCTAATGGCATTACACGCAATTTGGGGACACAACCCGCAACAAGAGAGCCGCCCCGTGGGACAGTTTAAAGCCTTCTCGGCTAACTGGCCGTATCATTGGGCTCCTGGGTATGCGCATATTGTCCACTCGTGTCAAACACTTCCCTTTGCATCCCAAATTGAGTAAATGCTCCCGAGCTAAAAAGTGCACTCTGTGCGCCCTCATTCGATGAAGGACGCCGTTTGACCTCTTCACTCTCGGATAATGATGTCGAAAACATCCATTCTCAGCCAAAGTACCGACCCGAAGAGACCTCACCGAGACTCGATGTGCAATCGCACGTGACGCTCTTAGTATTCAAGACGCGTGCTCTTGCTCTTCACGCACCGCTTCCATTCCAATTGTCTCAAAACGCTTCTCGCTCTTTTTCGTTTCTACGTGCCGAATCCTGATATTAAATTTTAATTAAATCACCCAACAGTTTCTTATCTTAAATTTGTACCAAAAAGTCCAGCAACACTTTCTGTCATGATGGTGCCAACAACTAACATCTTTTCTAGTTGTTTTGCATTGTTGGCTCATGTTTTTAATTCAATGTAAATATGCGGTCAATGTCACGAAAACTGAAACGTGCAGTACATTTTTATTATTAATTTCTTCGATATTTATATATCACTCCCAAGTTCTTTAAACATTAGTTAGTTATAATTCACCAGCAACAGTTGTTCAAACGATGAATGTGAGTATTCGCGGAAATTTCAAGACTTTGGTTGTAAATAGATAATTTGTAGGAGTATCGTTTGCGACAAAAACACCGAAAATCTAATCTGGAAGTGGAGCAATGGACAATTTACTCGGTGGCTGATGTACGCTCGTTAACACGCTAATAAGCAAACAATAATTCTAATAGTTTCCATACGTGTGCGTTTAGCTGTTAGTCGCTTCAGTGATTGTCGTTGTGGTCTTCTGCGACGCGAAACCGACGCACTTCCGCCGCTCCCACAGGCATTCACCGCCAACATGCCAGGCCCCATTGCCGCCCCCGCGCGCGGATTTCGCCCGAATGTACGCACCGCAAAGCAACAATGTCGAATCGAATGAATCCACAACAGAAATGAGCAAAATTCCCGAGGAGTTATCTTCGGTTGAAACGCATACTGAGGAAAAACCAGGCAATGCGGAAAATGCTCAGGAAATTAATGAACGGCCCTTATTCCTGTTGGTCCCACCGGTTGGGAGACACCGGAACATTTTGCCCGTGAATGAGGAAAATGTTGAATTTGTTAATTATGGTCTACCGAATAAGTTTCAAACTATTGCTTTTTCTTCAGCGTACAATCCGTATGCTTATTTTCAGATTTATCAGTAGTTTTTGTGATATTAATGATAAATATTTATTAATTTAACTCATAAATGTTTGGTTGTTTGGCATAATTTTGCTCTTGGATTAAATCAAATAATTGAAGGTACCTTCTTGATTTTATCTTTTGAGAAATAGAAAAGTACCAACAATTGAATCTCCAGGGGGTTTACAAATTGGCTAGATTCGCTTCCACCAAAAAATAGAAAGCAACGTTCCCACAGGAAACTGCTCAGGTGCCCAAGGTAGAAACTGTAGGTGGTACCCTTTTGACTGCAGCTCAAGAACCACCAAGAGCTGAATGTCAGTGGGGGATATGCGTCGATAAAATAATTAAATCGCATTTGTAAAGGGCTCTATGAGGTTGGGAACTCTTAAGCGATTTACTCGAAACCTTACACACACACACTTTAATGGCGTTCCGATGGCAGTATAATACAGCGCATTCAACACGTATTGTTAGTTTTAAAGAGGAATGTAACTAATAGGATGTTTCAACTCCTTCGCTCACTCGTTTCGCTCATTGCGAACCGGCGAAGAAGCAGCGAAGAAGACGAACACAACACAAGAGCGGCAGTTGGTGTGTCGGCAAATCTAAGATCCTTAGGGACGTTTGTAATTCTTACTGGCATACTTGTGGCAAGCGCGCGTTGGCGTCGTTGGCTGCTTGTTTGTAAAACGGCTCTAATCCGGCTTAGCATGCTTATACACGTTTACAACGAGGAGCAGCAATCCGCTCTTCAAACACGCACGAAGACACGGACATAGTTTGCAATTTAATATTATATGAACGAGGGCTAAGTGTGGATAAGTTGTGAATAGCTGGAAGCAATACGAGCTAGAGGAGTAGAGATGAAGATATAACCCTTTCGAAGCAACAATTGCTTCTTTGGGTCTCTAGATGCAAGAAGCCGATGGCTCTGTAACTCATAACTTGTTTATAATACTTTTTTCCTCACAATCAGTTTGTATGAAGGGAAACGTTTCGGTAGAAATCTCTTCGATTTTAAGTGGTTTACTCAATGGAATTGAAAACTTCTTAGAAATTGTCTAATTTTTTCATGTCCTCTCTAAGTGGGATACCTTTAAATGCGCTTTGATGTACTAGGAAGCACTTTACAAGCAACCAATTTGCCAACATGCTTTACCTCGATTTGGAGATTCTTGTACGATGAAGAGAGGAGACGCAGAGAAATTTGCGTAGAATTGTCGGGGATAACCGCAACATGTTCCATTTGCACAAGAACAAGCACGAGCACAAGCGGAACAGATCCATCCGTGCACCATTACCGCAAAATTCCACAAATTTAATATATCTCTTAGTCGGCTTTGAGTTGATGTGCGTGAGGCGGCTGCGATGCCGCCACCAATGGCGGTGTTGTTGGTGAGGCGGCGTCGACGGAAATTCTTGAAATACGCCTATGAACGCGTACAATGAATGAAAAGAATGTTTCATACCCTAGTTCAGTTCCGTTATTAAATGACGATTAATTAAATACAAAATACAAAAAGGAAACTTTGATCCTTTTTGATCCACGATACTAATATATTTTCCGACCCATTTTTTCTTCCACCTAAATGTTCCTTGTTATGGTTGTTGTTGTTGTTGTTGTGGATGTAATGGAAGCGCGTATCAGAAACATCAGAGAGGTAAATGAATGGAAAATGCAACGCGTAGCTAACTTTCCGCAAATCATATCAGCGGTGGAAACCTGCAACCAGCATCTCCCAATTTCTCTTTGATAACTAATTC
Source organism: Aleochara sp. GC000083 (assembly GCA_030264555.1). Taxonomy (NCBI): domain Eukaryota; kingdom Metazoa; phylum Arthropoda; class Insecta; order Coleoptera; family Staphylinidae; genus Aleochara; species Aleochara sp. GC000083. Next base: position 10,474 of record JARJDZ010009225.1, on the reverse strand, counting down.
GGCCCCCGGGGGCGGCGTGCGCACAGTGCACGGGGTGCATCACACGCCGGCAGATTGTTACATTGTATCAGTTTAAATTAAACAAAAGTGCTGCAAGTGACACATCCCTCTCGGTTCTATCCCTCGCGCGTGATGTCTTCATATCCATGAATAAAACGCGGTGCGCTTTGCAAACCACAAAAAATACCCCCGCTTCGTGGTGTGTGTTTGCGACATTGTAAAAGCTGGAAACTATATGATTCTGTATGCAATCCATTCGAAAATATTGTTTGTTTTCTCTTTAGCCTCCAGTTAAATTGGGGAGCGAATTTGAACAATTTTATTCTAAATGTTCCATGGTGGAAATATCAACAATTCATCTGAGCATAAATTTTCTTTTTTCTTTCGATATTTTATTTGTAAATTGAGTAATATTATTCATTTATGTAAGCTCTGTAAAAGTCATAATAGTTATAATATTTCACATTAAATGCAAGAACGTTTAAGTTGGTTAAATTCTGAATCAAACGAGACTATGTAACACATTCTGTCATTAATAGTTCATGAGATATAGCGATTTAAAGTTTGCTTCCTCAATTCCCAAACGCCGCGAGAGGTACCACGACGCGCACTGCAGTAACGCAAGTTGCGTGAGACTCGACGGAGTCTCTACCACAGTAGAGTACTATGACGCACTCGTGGCTCACCCGCTAACGGGAGCCTCAACGCGCGCCGAATTTAAACGCTTATAACTTTAGAACGGTAAGAGATAATTTAAATATTCAAATTGCACAATGAACAGCATTTAAATATCTGTTGATTTCATCCTTAGGAAACTTTAATTACCTATTGGTATAGCAGATACATGCATTTATATTTAAATACTAATATTGCTTAAGCGCCTTATAGTATTTCGAATTTAATGCATTAACGTTAAAGTCGGATAAATTATGAATCAAATGAGACCAAGAAACAAATTTTTGAAATGATAGTTCGTGGGATATACCAATTTAAACTTTACTTCTGCAATACCCGAACGCCGCGAGGGGTGCCACGATGCGATATTTATAATTAAGAAGTTGTATCGTTCAATCATATAATAATATTTCATATAAAATGAAATCACCTTCAAGTCGGTTAAATTCTGAATCAAATGCGACCAAGTTACATATTTTTGCATTAATAGTTCGTGAGATATAGCCATTTAAACTTTACTTCTGCAATACCCGAACGTCGCGAGGGGTGCCACGACGCGCTCTGCCGTAACGCAAGTCGCGAGCGAGTCAGCGGAGTCTCCCGCGCGATAGACTACTGCCACGCGCTCGTGGCTCACCCGCTAACGGGAGAATCAACGAGCATCGTATTTAATCGCTTATAACTTTAGAACGGTCAAAGATATTGTAAATATTAAAAGTGCACAATGAACAGCAATAAACAATGAACCGATTTCTTCCCGCGAAAGTTTTTACTACCTATTTATATAGGAGATACATGCATTTATGTTTAAATAATTGTATCGTTTAAGTACCTTACAATATTTCACATTAAATGCAAAAACATTTAAACCGGTTAAATTCTGAATCAAATGAGACCAAGTAACATATTCTGTCATTAATAGTTCATGAGATATAGCGATTTAAACTTTTCATCCACATTATCCGAACGTCGCGAGACGTACCACGACGCGCTCTGCAGTAACGCAAGTCGCGAGTGTCTCGACGTACTCTCCAGCGCAGTAGACTACTACGACGCGCTTATGGCTCACCCGCTAATGCGAGAGTCAACGCGGTCCGAATTAAATCACTTATAACTTTTAAACGGTTCGAGATATTTTAAATATGAAAAGTGCACAATGAATAGCAATAAAAAACGAATCGATTTCTTTCTGCAAAAATTTTTACTAGCTATTTATATAAGAGATATATGCATTTATGTTTAAATAATTTTATCGCTTAAGCACCTTATAATATTTCACATTAGATGCAATAACATTTAGGCTGGTTAAACACTGGATCAGATGAGACTAAGTAACATATTCTGTCATTAATAGTTCATGAGATACAACGTTTTAAACTTTAGTTCCGCGATACCCGAACGCCGCGAGGGCAGCCAGAACGCGCTCTGCACTAACGCAAGTCGCAAGAGACTCAACGAAGTCTCCCGCGCAGTAGACTACTGCGACGCGCTCGTAGCTCACGCGCCAGCGGAAGAGTCAACGCGGTTCGAATTAAATCCATTATAACTTTTAAACCGTTAGAGATGTTTTAATTATGAAAAGTGCACAGTGAACAGCAATAATAGTTTAATCAATTTGTCTGCGAAGATTTTCATTATCTATGTGTATAGGAGATATTTCTTTGCATTTCTCTAATTCATTTGAGGATATTTGTAATTCTGTAAAAGAATGCTGTAAATGCACCTTCTGGTTCTATATTCAGAAAATGTTTGTGTAAAATACAAATGAAAATATTAATTCAGAATGCAGCAAAAATAATTGTTGCAAACATTTGTTGAACTTGTTTTTTTAATTTTACCCACACGAGTAAACGTATGTCAGTTCAAAATTATGATACATTAATTAAAATTTTCGCGTTCGATGCTCTTTGAACGCGGCTGCCAACTGAAAATGTACGCACATTTATGTACGCTAGGTTGACCAGTCATTTACGACTGTTTGTGCGCTCTTGTTTGGTGTATCTGTAAAGCCGCCCCCATGCTGTTTGCCGCCACACACCAACGAGGGCTAATTTTCCCTTGCTTCCGATCCGGTCGACATGGACCGAAAACAAAATTGCTTGTTATCAAATTGGCGGCCGTTATTTGTCGACGCAACATGCGATCATTAACATTTTTGCAACAACCCAAAAAAAAAATCGCCTCGAACAAAAACAGAAAAACGCTTTGCTGGTCATTTAAGGTCAGCCGAATCAGCGCAAAAAAAAGAACGAATCGAATCGAAAAAATGGCGCGTGCTGATGTTTCGACCGGAATTATTCATTTCGTTTGATGTCCAACTGTCAATCAGCGTGTGGGTCGCCTTTATCAATTTCGCATGATGGTTGAACGCTAATTGTACGCCGCGCAAACGAAGCGTACGCGCGCGCGGTTTCGATGCGTGCGCGAAAATCAAAAATCAAAGTGTCAACAAACAAACGGCATTACGGATGTGGAATAGCGCGTGAGGGTGTCGGAACACAAAGAGCCCGCGGGGAGAGCGAATCAATACCCAAGAGAGTCGACGACAACGACAACGGTCCACGGCGGCGGCGGCGACGACGCTGGCGGTGGCACAGAGTGACGTCACGTTTTCTTAACACTGTGCGCGTTCGCATAGAAATCGAAAAGAAGGTGATCGAGAGGATGAAACTTCTTTTCGGCCGCCGCCCCGCGCGCGCCCGCGTTTCTTGGCATTTTTCAATCGCCGCCCCCGGGACCATTTCAATGCAAGCGCGCCGCTCCGAATGTCTTCGGCGCTGAGTGTGTATGACTGTGCGGGAGGCGGGTGACTTACCTTTTTTCGAGTGCAGATCGTCGGGCAATATCGTCGGCGGCGGACTTAGCGGCTGTAATGGGAACGGACTGTTGCCGGTTGGTGCCGAGTACCACGGTGACGGCCGCCAACCGCTTTGGCTGCCGTTCAGCAGCCGCAATTTATCGTAGACGGTGTCGCCGTTCCCGGCCGAAGACACTTGCGGTGTTTGCGCCGCCTGCTCCTTTTGGGCGGCCAAATTTCGCAGCACTCGATTGATTGATGAAACCTGCATACAAACAGAAGAACGAAATGTTACCAACTTTTCTGTGCTTCGGTTTTGGTTGTGGTTCAAAATGCAACTTTCAAACTTAATTCATTTGAGAACTATGTGGAATAAATTATCTTCCTGCACTTCGAGTTAAAATGCAATTATTTTTAAGGTTCCACCTAAAAATCATGAAATTTTGATGAAAAAAAAAAAATTGGCAAAAATCTTTATTGGTTTTTGATCGCAATCAAAAAGAAGGTAAATGAAAAAAAACTTGAATTTCCAAAGAGGATGAAAGCGCAATTCATAATGAAAAATGCATATGAACTGACAGCGTGCACCTAATCTCTTAACCGGGCACTATTTTTGCGCGGAGTGAATGGCAAACGGCAAAGTCGAGCAGAAAAGTGAATGCCTCTTTATTTTGCGCGCCGATGTCGATGTCGTCAATGAATTGTGCTGCAGGTTCATCTTATAAAGGTCTCCGCGGGGGTCCGGCATATCCCGAGCAGAAGCACCACGGCCCCCAGCCCCAGCAATGGCATTTCTTCTCTTCGGGAGCGGGCACCAGTTATGAATAAAACGCTCTTCTGCTCCCGACCCCGATGATCTGAAGCGCGCGCGCGTTTTTTGCTTTATTGCAAGACTTTTAGACGATCCCATCCATCCCTTCGCGTCCTGCCCGCTCTTCCTCCGCATCGTTTTCATCATCTTTTCTTTCCCTACTTTTATTTCTCCGGCGGCGGCGAATGAATTATGGATTTTCAATTAAATTCGCAAAAATTTACACACGCGCCTCACGCTGCGGATCACAATCCATGAAGACCATTCAAAGTTCATAAAGACCCGACCCGGACGGAACGCGTTTGTTGGAAATCTTCAAGAACAAAAAAACAGTAAAACAATCATCCCATGTGGAAGCTGTGGGGGATCACAACGAACGGGACGTTTAATTGTTCCGTCAATTGGAATATTTACAATACTTGACGTTCAATGCACAAGACGTTCAATTGCGATCGACAACAACGCGAGGGGAAAAAGGCGGATTATTATTGGAATTTGTGTGTGCCATTTGTGTTCCGATGTCACATGTCAATTTGTCGACCACCTTGCATGTGAACCACTTTTGATTTTCGCCGATGGGAAAATCATTACAAAAGGGAATTTTTTAATATTTATTGGTCGTCTTTATCGCGATTTCATTTCACACTGCGTACAAAAGGGAGGTTTAAGGGTCGTAATGAGTTCTTCTCAAATGCCCTATTTAGTATGTAGTATGCGTACTATCTGCATGGGTACAGCTCTCAACAAATGTTCGACCATGTAGCGAGAGTGCGCGGATGATAAGCGTGCAATTGATGCTTCAATTTCATTTCGGAAAAGAGCGAAGTCGCGTGCGGGGCACGTGCCATCATTGGGGATTATTGCACATTACATATTACAAACATATCAGCCACCCTCATGCTTCTGCAATTTATGCTGGAGAAACCCCTTCCATGCATTCCCGGTTACATTGTTGCAAAACTACTAGAATATTGCTTTTTAAATAATATTTTCCGGTGCAACTGATGCTTGGTATCTGATAAATGTTAGTTGGAATCTGGATCAGATTAACATAAACGTTGAAAGAGGTTCTTGAAACATTTTTTTAAATTGGTTATTGCTGTAGGAAACTTACTAAGGGTCTTTAAAGGACTTAAATTCTTATCAGTAGTTTGGTAATTCAACCAGCTACTTACAAACTTTTTCTGCATTAAATGAACAACCCGGAAACTATTAATAATGATAAGATATTTACTTGGAACACCCAACTTCAAATCCGAATTCATGAAATTACGGTCTAAATTTCAAGAATTTTTTTCTCAATGATAAAAAATGATATTTTGATTCCGGGACGTCCAGAAATAGTTAGAATTTAGTGACCAACAAGAAATATATTTTTTTGTTGCAAAAATAAATTTTAAAATTCTAAGGTATTTTTAGCATCTCAAATTTCAATAATTTTTTTCTCAATGATAAAAAATGATATTTTGACTCTGGGACGTCCAGAAATACTTAGAATTGAACAACCAATATGAAACATATTTTTTTGGTACAAAAAGTAAATTTCAATATTTTGGGGTACTGTTTGGGCAATCAAATCAGCGGTAACAAAACAAATCGCAAAAAAACACAAAAATGTGCCATAATTGCACTGATGGGGCTCATTCAAGCCGCATGCGACGAGCATAAAATATCGAAAAGAAAGCGTGACAATTTATAAGTCAATATTAGCTTTAGGTCAAGGATGACGGAAAAGGGCTTAGCGTCATTCGTCGCAGTCACGCTTCGTCGGAGGCGGCTGGCAGGGGCGGCATGTGTATATATCCTCCGAGTCATACGAAGACGAGAAGCTGACGGCGGCGACGGCGGCAGCAGCGGTGATTCGGTTGCTTGCGCCTACTCAGAACTCCTGCAGGAAGCGCGGAGAAGAGCTAACAGCAGCAAACACGTGGTAAATCTATGCACCCTTCGCACTTCTGTTTACGCTTTGCTGCTTGCAACCCCTCTCGCATTACACAGCACAATTCCTCCTACTTTCCCGCCGCTCCTTCGGGCGCACAAGAACCGCCAGTTTAGCGCGCGCGTTGCACACTACTTGCCGGCCTAAATATCCAGAACGCCGCCAACCTCATCATCATCATCACCACCACCACCCTTGGTGCGCGAAACGTCGCGAATGCTTTTGCCTCGGAAACGGCGAGAGAACTTCCATTAAAAATAACTTTTTAAATTAAATAGCCAAAGTTGACCGCCCCCAGTCGAAGCACGCCACGCGAAATCGCAAAGAAGAGATAAACGAATAATTCACCCCCTGGGAGACGCGAAACCTGGATCTTTGAAGTGAAGATTGCCGCGAGTAACCAAACTAAAGAAAAATCATAAACTGAATCAATTTGCGAAAATATGCAACAGCCGTAAATCCAATTGAATTCTCATCGCTTCGCGACGACCGGAATCGTATTTTTATTGCAATGTTGATGATGAATCGCGCCCGCATTAAAAATATCCATCCCGTCTTCGTGTGCTGTCTTCACTCGTCGAAGAATTCCACCGTTGGTATTGCCTATTGCATACGCTAATATGCATCGGTATCGGCTCGACTGATGGTGGATGTGGTTGTAAGACTGAAGCGCTCGAAAAATACGTGTAGCAACAAGGGTGCGCGCGGGGGCGGCAATCTGCAGAGGGCTGCGGCGGCGGCGGCTGCCATGCGATGTGCGCGCCAGCGTTGGGGGAGCGGAGACGGCGTTTTAAACCTGATTCCTCTCGCTTGACTGGCTGGGAGTCGGTCCAATCAATGCAGTCCACCCCCGCAAAATTGCAAACAGTTTTCTACGCGCTTCCCTGCAGTCCTTGCTCCCGCTCCTGCCTCCAGCCGCTCCTGCTGCCGCCGCTTGCAAACGCGCATTAGTCCCTTACATATCTGCATGTGTCACAATGTGTGCAGCTTTTTCACAACAAAATTCTTCGCGATTCACAACAACTTCATGGTATGAAATTTGATTTGTAGAATTGGAATTTGAAGTAATTTCGGAATTAGTTGGTTTGTGATTTTGGAGACACTCGGTTGAATGAATCGCGCCGAGAGTGAGTGTAGTCTGAAGGAAGAAGAAAGAGTACCGGGAGCGGCAACGTTTCTTCGCCCGAGGGAAGATGATGTTTAATGCATAAAGTCGCACCACTATTCAGCTAAATGTCGTCTCAAAGTATTGTCTCCCTGAAAGCGTTAATATTCTTTGATATCAACAAGCGTCGAGTGCAGGACTTGTCTTCAAATTATTTAAGTAAATTCTGTCTGACATTTAAAATGGTTATTTTGATGTCTAAACAAGTTAAAAAATTTGCAGTTGACTTAGTCTCTCAAGGAGATCATTTGGATACAGAAAGTATCAATAATTTCTGAGAGTAGATACAAAAAGATGTACTCACGCTGGGTATGTTGTCATTTGTGCAGACACCTTCTTGTAGCAACCGGTCGCGAATCTCCCAGGCGAAGATCGACGGACACTCTCGTTTGTACGCCGAAATCTTGGAAACGACTTCTGCGGTGGCAACTCGTGGCTTGGAGCCTCCAATGGCCCGAGGTCGTATCGACCCCGTCTCATAATATCTAAAAAATACTATCCCGATTAACACCAATCCTAACAAAATACTATCACAATAACAGAAAATAAAAAGTCAACAAAAAACTGATGACACCACGAAACGGAAATGAAAGTTGAGAGTAGTAGTGTGTGGGGGTCCTCACCTTCCTAAAATTTTCGAGACGCATCCGTTCGAGACCTGCAGTATACGGGAAATATCGCACGGCCTAGCACCGGAATGTGCCAATTCAACAATCTTCTGCCGCGTGGAATCCGGCAAGGGACGTCCGCTGACGAAAACACCGCCTAGCTGGTTCACACCGCTATGACCTGGGTCACAGTACCACAGCACGTAATTAATAGAAGCATCGAATGCGGCCGGTTAAGGTTGCAAACTAATTTACAGATCGTTTTTTTTTTCATATGGGGAGGGCGGCAAATCAAGCAATTTTCTGTAGTAGACTGTGCAATCAAAACGGTGTGACAAACAAGCTATCCGTTCGATGTCGTCGTCAAATGACGAAGACCTTGCTCACGGCCAGCCATGCCAGCCACCGAAGACCCTCCAGGCCAAATCACAGCGCGTCCGTAATGCATCCCGGTGGTTTGGCTGCAAATGCGACACATCTCTGAAGGAAATGTCATCGCATTTGGAGACAAGCGAACCGGGCGCATTGCCCACACCGGTACCTCTATGGTCATTGGGGGCTGTCATCACTTTTAGACTCCATCGCGATCGCTACACTTCTTACATCGTTTCTCGCTTACCTGAAATCAAACACAAGCATCAAATATGAACAATTCTGGGTCCGGGGCGCAATGTGGCAAATTTCTGGAAGGCATGCCAAATTGAGTCATTGAACGCGCGTCGCTCGACAAGCATGCGAATTCGATTCGTTATGGTTTTTACTCTTAACACACAATTGGCCAATCGATTCCGCCAGCCGCCGTTGCCGCCGCAAAGCTTATTTGCTCAACTAAATCACAAAGCCCAATTGATGCCGGGTAGCTCTTCTGTGTTACACACATAGCACCGAAAACTGTTCGGGGATGCTTGCTAAAAGGATCACACATCGTCGATCCGAAGTGCGGACATGCCGCATTTTGGGACATGGGAGCCAGCATAGAATTAAGCCTATTCACCAAATAGCGGTGTTTTGCCGGTTCTGATGACCGTGCTTACATCACTCGTCGAACAAGCTCGTGCGGTGTGGTAGAGCTTTAGGAAGGGATATCCTTCAGAACGTAACGAATGCTATTTACAACCGTTCGCATTGTGCCATCACAATTGCCTTATAAGCGTAAAAATTTCCGATAATATGGATTAAGATTTTTACCGGTTTGCATGTTTTTCTTATTTTTTGATGGAAACAACCCAAAAATGAAGTTTCGGGGAATTGTAATTTTGCCCTCGGTGTGGAGCAGGAGACAAATTGATAAATGGATTCTGTTTGTGAAAGGTGAACACTTGGCCATTTTTATAGCTGGGAGGCGGCGTGAGGCATGATGGCGGTGGCAGCGTCGGCGGCGGCACTTGGTGAAGATTTAAATCGGATGTGCTCGCGTTTTCAATGTATGAGAATGCGAAAGGGTGTGTTCGACTCGCGACGTTTGCCCTGGCATTTCTCTGCATGTCGACAGAAGGAGGAGGAACTTCTTCATTCAGTCCCATTCACTCGTTGAATGCACGTCTCGACAATCGCATTGCATTTCGAGGTGCATTGAGAACTTGTATACAAAGGATCATCTCGCCCTTCTTCGTCGAGTGAACAACCAACATTTAAATAACACTCGGCAGTGGTGTCTTATACACAGGCCCAAATTAATTACCATCATGTGATATCGTTCCTCGTAGTCTAAGTAGTACTTCATTTAAGTCACTTTTCAACTTTTAGATTGGTATATTTGGAACCATTTTGGTCATCTGGTATTTAGAATACAATTCGCAAAAAGTTTAACTTTTAGATAGTGTTTGAAGTTCTAGAACAATTTTTGCTCAGTATCGTTTATTTTGATGGTACCCAACTTTGACTAGTGAAAAGTTAAGAAAGCCCGAAGAAAATCTCAAAGTAAAATGTTGAAGTTTACATATAAGAAGCAACACTTCATTGTTGAGGGGGATCTTTTTCTTTGCCGCTCCCAGAGGCAAAGATGAAGTGGCCGCCTGAATGTGACGTTTTCGATTATGTTTTTTATTCTTTTACCGCTCGCACACACATCGACATGGTGCGACGCTCGTAAATATTCCTAAAGCACCGGACGCGAGTCTTTGGCGAGCCAGCGAGCGTTTTCGGGGCGAGGGTGGAAAAGAAGTCCGTCCTTTTATGGTCCGCGCGCGTTTGGCTATATCGGCAATAGTGTGCGAGGTGCATTGTGCGACTTCTTGCCTTTCAAGCCATCAATCGGCAACAATTCACTCTTCGCACATTCTCTCGGCAGCACTTCATTGCATTGCAACCCCCGCTCGAAACATTAGCCCAATTAATCTAACATAACAATTATGACAACAGACGAACCACCAAGAACTACAATATTATGTCAAGAACTACAACAACCTTGTTTGTTTTTCGAGCAATTTCGCCAATTTGAGATGACTTGCTGAACCGATTCAAAATCTGGTATGATAGT
>JARJDZ010009222.1:0-13078 GCA_030264555.1 Aleochara sp. GC000083 | reverse complement strand
GATTCGGGTAACTTCGACGCAGCTGGCTGTTTTGCTACGCCCTTTAATTTCATTCGCTACTGTCAACGAGCAATGTTTGCGCATGTTTATCCCCACTCCTTGTGCCTTTCTGAACCTCACGATCTCTAAATAAAATAGAAAAAACAAATAATGGAAGTCTTGGTCCCAATATATAAAAGTAGATTATATTATAAGTGGGAGAAATGCAAAATTATAAATGAGCAGGAGTGATACACAAATTTCACGAGTTTATTATGGCATTTCGCACACGAGTAATATACGACATTTTATCTTACAGGAGAAAAGTTGATACAATGTTCCAAGAAACAACAAAATCCAAAATTACTTCCACAATTTTTGATATGACATTTCAAATGTCACCATTAAATCGTCAGAATTTCATTTGAGGTGGAACATTATGATTGTGTTTGCCAAATTTTAAAATCTTGAGACCTTAGTAACAATAGCACTTTATTTTGTAAAATGTCATTCATTTCTCCTACTTGTAGAAAAAACAGTATTCATTTTTTCCACTTGTAGAAAAATGTACGTCACTGATTTAACAAGTGAAAAATATTCAATTTTTGTCACTAAAAACACGCATAGGAACATTATACGCTCCAGTAAGATAAAAAAATGTTTAAGATTCGTTTAAACTTGGCCATGTCAAACAAAATACTAATGGTTTATTGGTAAACATTGTCTTATATTTTGTACCTTCTTGGATCCATAAAGTACTAATATGCAATAAAAGGTGTTTAGTTTTTCATCTGCTTTAAATTTTGCATTTCCCACATTAATAATATAATATGCCTTTGTTCTGTTTCTTATGTATTTTAATTTGATGAACAAATTTAAGTATACAGAGTATTTGGTAAAAAATTGAGAGATAAGTTGTATGGCTTATACAGACTGTACAGGAATTGGCCGATCAGTGAAGTTCATCCTGCGTGGAAGCAGCTTCATTCTTTCGTATCCGTTGCCAACACATATCCATTGCGTTTAACCTTTTCAACTTTTCGCACTGGCTGGCTTGTTTGCGCGATAGACTTTTATCTGGAAGATCATGCGGGTCCACTGAGGCTTCCTGCACCGCGTGGAGTGATTCCACAACGAACTCTTGTTTCTAGTTAGGTATCTCTCCAGCATCGCCCTTTCTGCGACGGACGCAACTGCAAAAATCATTCAATTGCGTCACGTCTCACCGGGTTATCTCCTGCTTTCGAATGCTGAAATGCGCTCCGCCCGAATGCCAACAAAGGCCAGTCACTTCTTATTGTTTCACTCTCTGCTGGGAATAGGGCTGATCCGTTCGAAAGTCGATGGCATCGATTCTATGGGGGCCAAAACATTTAATATTTAACGTCTATGTTACACTTGACAATTCGTCGAAAACCTGCAACAGAACTCAATTCAAAAAAAGAAATAAGAAATTGAACCGGCACAGTTGGGGCAGATTTTTTGCCCCGCATTCGTAAATTATGAATAAAAATTGTGGTAGAAGGGAAATATATCAAATATAATTAATAACAAGTTATTAATATACTATTATATGTATGTTAGTTACAGAAGAATTACGCATTGGTTCAGATTAAAAATATGTTTATTGCTTTTCAGGGCTAAAAGGTGATTAATAATATTAATAATCACATAAGAATGATAATTTAAAAATATCATCATGGTATGTATAATATGTATAATATATGCTCTCTAAATTTGTCAAATACATGCATACGCTATATTTAAATAAGTCTAGTTCTAAATTGTTTATTACTCCTAAAATGGTACGGTCGCAGAATTAGTTCTTTCAACTATGCCAAAAAGAGGTGGTGAAACTAAGAAAAACACGATTTTTATCTTCGTCGTCATTCCATCAGCGTTCATTCACCGTTTCTAGCTTGAAACCTTGTCTTGTCTTGTTTCTTTCATCCTCATCCCTCCGTACAAGATTATTGCTATACTCGAAATGTATTTGTTCCTTGGACTTCATCCCAAATAGATGCACTACTCTGTCCTCTTCGTAGATGTCTGATGCATTGGCTTCTTACGTGTATATTAAGTGTGATGCAAATGTCAATTTAGTCAATTTAAGTTATGTGTACCGCAGTTTAATATGGCTTATATTGCTTAGTGAGCTGCCTGTTGCACTCAAGCAAGCATTTCCAAAGGGAGAGTTGTGAGAGATTGTAACCACGTTAAAATTTCTACGAATAAGTTTTACTTGTATTTAGGTAATGTGAATCGGCATTATTAACTCTGTTTGTTCTTTATCAACCCTTGCTTAGTAATTAGTTTTTATAAATACTTTTTCTTGGTGTATATTATTAAGGCTGCGACTAATTATTATTAATTCTTTTAAAATTTACTTTGTTTTTATCTCAAAAATGTTTAATATATTATTATATATGTTAAAATGTCATTGGAATCGAAATGTATGCTTACATCATCATTTTCGTTAGTTTCGTTTACGCTTTCCCATCGTACGTTTTTTTTTTCGTTCCCTTCCTCTACATATCCCTAATGCATTTGATATCACTCTTTATTTCATCAAAACCTCTCCTAAAATCAAAAGACAGTTTAGGATATTCATTAAAATTTCGATCAGAAATCAAACGTTTTTTTATATATTGCTTCATTATTACGCATTCTGCCTACTGCGTGCGATTTGCCTACGTATTATCCAAATATTAATATTTTGCACTCCCAGCTAGTTGATATTAAATAATTGATAACTCGAAATGCGGGAGATTTCTAAGTTCGGGTATTGGCTTATACGACTTGATTCGGAAGAAGTACAAGCTTGTGGAAATCAATGAATGCTGCTACCGCTCGTATCCCTTATTATCATAACTGCTACTTATCGAGAGACCGAGCCCTGTTGAACCAAGGAGAGTCGACGGAAATATAACCAATGGCAAGGATATACAGGAATCCTGTTATCCAGCACTCATTCCTTCCTATCCTCTGCTGCATTCTACCTTTGCAGATCGCCTAGATGCTCCTACGTCTACTCTGAATAATCAATACTATGAAGATAGAAAATCGCATCATCTAATACGGCGTGGAAAGTAAAATATATCAAAATCATTCAATTCTAGTTATGCCGTTCGGCGCATATCGCATACACATGCGAGCATTGTGTCCATAGATTGAGAGAAAACGAGAAAAAATGTCATGATGATCGACTGACCGTTATTTGATAAGAGATTTTATTAAAAAAGGAAATCTGGCATGTGTCAATTTCCGTTCTGGCCCGTAGCGTTATCCTATTTCTTTCATTTTGTCGTCCTCTGGGAGCACCTCCCAGAATATCTCCATTCTGTCGTCTTCACATAGAGTATGCATGTTCGGATTTGGTTGGTGATTCGCAACGCCTTTACGTTTTATTCATATCTCATTGATATTTTATTGTCGGCTAACTAGCCCAAATTAAATTTGATTCAAATAAATCTAACCAGTTCAATTTTGAATGTGAATTGAATATGAATTGTTGATCAGAAAGTAAAGAGGTCGCATTACACATTTTAGTCGCATAACATCCCATACATGTATGTGGTTATTCTTATTCTTGTATGTGTGTTAAGCTGTTACTGAAGATATAGATTTATATTTTATGTTTGTATGTATAAGGTATATCAAAACATCATCACACAAATAAATATGGTTCACAAATACCACAGACAGTAGTAGTAGTAGTAGGTGTATGTAATTAATAGTTATTACAGTTATTAATCTCGACTTGCTCGTTTTCAAACACATTAGATTATTATTTGGGATGATTCAGGACAATAGGATTTCGCTCGACGGTGTGCTATGTTACAAGGACTATTTTATACGATACAACTAAAAAACGCTTCAATATAATCATTTTTTGTTTTGTCAATAAACATTTTACGAAATATATATATAAATATATATATATGTATGTATCACTTTGTTCATTTTTTTAAATAAGTTGCTTATAAATAGATCATCATCCATGTTAAAAAAACACGAAACACTTACTCAATATATTATCATCTATAATGTTACGACATACTCTTTTATTATTTGGTTAAAAACTACGATTAGTATTGACTAGGGTTCATTTAAAACATGTCTTTGTCATGCAGGTTGGTTGGTAATGTTGGTTGTCTGTTATCTTATGCAAGCAGCGGTCCCAGAATCGACGAATTCAATACGGGTTTGCAGCGCTACTTTTTCTACGCTATGAAATTTTCGCGGAATGGTTGATTACTTGGCAACAAATTTATTCCCTCATTTATCTGTTGCTCTCTTCTCTGCTATCTTTTCCGTTGAGCTTTTAACATTTTTTTTATAACAATAATTATTTATTTCCTGGCGTTGGTATTGGGTAGAGTATCTTTAAAGTTTTATTGATTTTAAATTCAGAAAAAGAAATGTGCCAATCAGTGGTAAGAAATATAAGATCAAAACAAAGTCATGCGAAGTTCAATATGTAAACTAATGGGAATTAAGTAGAAGTATAAGTATAAGACATATTATGACACTAGGTTGAAAATGAAAGTTTAAACATGAATTTCTAAGTAACCTAATTTTTGTAAAAATTTTGTCAATATGCATCTTTGTGAATTTTTAGTTTATAAATACTAAATGGTGGTTTTAGAATTATCAAAGTTTGACAAGTTTACATGTTTGATTGGACATTTAGTGCGTCACTAGTAAACTTTTATTACAAGACAAACAAGGAAGAGAATTTTTACTCCATAATTTTAGCATATATTGCATGAAACTGTGCAATAATGAAATTGAATGGAACCAATTCGTGCAACCAATTTATGAACGATTTTACTTATTAAAGATTATAGTAGAAAAATAAACAATAATTTATCTTCATAAATTGAATACATTCATGAAAAATTATTTTTTATTCAAATGTATCAGGTTTTTTAGATTACAGTACCATCATCAAATTATTACCGAATAAGCATTGAAAGAAATATTATATGACGCAGAAATAAATAATTATTGTTATAAAATTATATATTATGTATGCGTCAATGTAGCACAAATTTAGTTACCCACCTTTGTAAAGAAGAAATTTGTAAATTGTCGAGGACTTGAATGTAAACTTGTGTACCAAATTATAACCTCCAATGAAAATCCTTTCCATAATCATCAATGCATCCTATTTTGTGGATATTTCGTTGTATATTATTGGCCTTGTTAGTTTTCTTAAAAATTCATTATTTATTTAAGCTTAAGCGCAACTCAAAATATTCCAGCCCATCCTGTCCATCTTCCAAAACACTCTAAAACATCTCACTAGTAATATCGTTACCATTTCTTTGCTTCTTCGCCCTCATCTAACAGTCTATTGGTCTTGTGAAGTCTATTGCTTTCACATTTGACTAGAGTTTCACTATAATACGAATAAGAGAGAAATAAAGTCATAAATCAAATTCTCGTACGTATGTAAATTACTTTGTTTCGATGCAATCATGATTAAACTGATAGTGCAGTAATTGCCTTGCTTGGTTTTGCTCTCTCATTAACTAGAAATAAACGCATTTAGTTTCTACCCTCATACTAATTACGAATTGACTTTATATTACCAAATAATGTTCATTAACGAGTCGCGTGTTCGTTGCTTAATTGTATTTGAAATCATTACATGTCCCTATGCTTTGCCTTTTCTTGCTTTTTTCTTGGAATTTTGGTGGGTGTCATGCAGCCGCAACCAAGTGTTCAACTTTTACGTACATGTAGTATTCAAAGTAAGCGTTTAAAGTCAATATTGCTTTTTATTGCCCCAAATTTCACCTATTCATATCTCATACTCTCGCGCACATTAGCGCTCGACGTCCGCGTCGTCGCTGGTGGCGACGGCGGGACCACCGCCAGCGGCGTTCGACTGGCAGGCCGACTCCTGGTGTTTGTTTAGGTACGATTTGAGCGCGAAAGTCTTGTTGCAGTTCAGGCAGACGTAGTTCTTGTCGGCGGAGTGCGTCTGCATGTGGGCGCGCAGATTGCTGCGGTCGGCGAACGACTTGCCGCAATGGGCGCATCCGTACGGCTTTTCGCCGGTGTGCGACCGAAGGTGTCCCTGGAGGAGCCACGGCCGCGAGAACTGCTTGCCGCAGACGCCGCAGCTGTGCGCCAATTTGTGTGTGAGGACGTGCATCGCCAGCGCCGGCATGCTCACGTACGCCTTGCCGCAGGTCATACATTTTTTCGCCGACTGCGAATCGAGGCTGCGATGCGTCTGCTTGTGCCGCGACAGATTGCTCGACGTCGCGTACTGCTTGCCGCATTCCGTGCACACGTAGCGCGTCTTCGTTGTGTGCGCCGGGGGCGGCTTCGTCGCTGGCGTCGTCGTCGGCGCGTTCTCCTCCTCCGCCTCGTCGTCGACGACGGCAAAGTAGCGCTGCGAACAAAATTAAGCAAATCATCATTATCGTTATTCGTTGTATGCGAAATTGGATGGCTATTGAAATGAAGTTGACATTTTGGAAGGATATGTTAGGATTATAGAAGTATGTGTCAGGTTCTGGAACTAAAAGACATTTCACACTCCGGGACCCATTTTCATATTGGCTAGAACTGATGTAATATCCTTTCTTCATGTCTTCTATCCGTTAATGATCTTTGTGCCACAAGGATTTCAAATTGACAATAGCCGCTTTCAATTTGCCACTCTCAAGCGTTTCGGAAGCAGTTGTTAACTGCTCCAGTTTGCTTTCTTGAGAAGCAGATGCGCTGCTTCGGATGCGCATTAAATTCCACTATAAAGATAAGGGCAAGCAAATGTTTCACCCCTTCGACCATCAGTACATTTGATGGTGCTGCTGTTGCTTTCTTCTGTACGTTCGCTTTGCACATTTTTTAAGCAGTTTAGCAGCACTTCCGAAGTGCTTCAGATCAAAGTAGTTGAGAAGCAGTTACTGCCCAATCGAAAACAGTTATTATCCTATTTCTAGCTATAATTTTAGCACAGTGCTGATTTTAAAATTGAAAAATCGGTAGAAGGGATTTACCGGTTCTGGATCACAACTGTAACCCAAAGCTTCTTGGATGGGGCAGCTGGGACTTGGGTGGGGACGATGGGGCTCGAGTGGTAGCGTTGTGATCTAGAACCGGTAAATCCCTTCTATTAAAGTCCACTACAAATTGTAAAGATGGTATTGCAAGGGGCCCAATATTCCGAGAATATCGCAATTCATTTGCTTACTTTTATATTGAGAATTTCGAATGTGGAATAAAATTATAGCTTAGCATTAGATTATTGCTTTTTAAAAACAAATATATTTTATAATAAAAATATTTTAAAAATGGGGGTGTGATAGCACGTGTGATACATATATTTTACGAGTTTATTATGGTATTTCGCACTCGTATAATATATGACATTTTATCTTACTGGATAGAAGTTGTTACAATGTTCCAAGAAGCAACAAAATCCAAAATTACTTCCACAATTTTTGATTTGACATTTCAAATGTCAGAATTTCGTTTGAGCTGGCACATTATGATTATGTTTGCCAAACCTTAAAATCTTGATACCTTAGTAACAATGGCACTTTATTTTGTGAGATGTCATTCATTTCTCCCACTTGTAGAAAAAAAGGTATTCATTTTTTCCACTTGTAGAAAAATGTACGTCACTGATTTGACAAGTGAAAAATATTCAATTTATGTCACTGAAAACACGCATAGAAAATGCAACATTATACGCTCCAGTAAGATAAAAGTTATTATTATCAATAAGGATGAATAACAAAAAATATTGGACTGATATAACAATAAGAACAAAAATTACAACGACTTAAATGTTAGCAATATCTCATAACGCCCTGGAGGGTAAAATGAGTAACTTTACAGATCTGGTAACCATGGAATAACAATTCAATTATTGCGCAGTGAAATATAAAAGTTGTTATTATTAACAAAGATGAATGATAAAAAAGATTGGACTGATATATCAATTAGAACAAAAATTACAGCACATAATGCACAAAAATTGCGAAAATTAGTGATATGTTAAAAAAAACTTGATTTCCTTAGCGTACAACAACATATGAGTAAACAGTTGATAAAAAATGAAGAATATCATTCTTACAATACCAGACAAAAACATAATTATCGTTTACCAAAATATAAAAACAGTAGCGGTCAAAAATCAATTTACACAAAGGTCTGAAATCTTTTAACGAATTTTTAAGGAAAAATGTAACCATTTTATTAAAAATTAAGTTAGTGTCTAAAGATAACCAATTGTATACACTTTAATAGTTATTTAACTAAATAAACAATATATATAAGTAAATGTCCGTTCTCTGCATTCTCATTCATACTACTCACAAGCAAACTCAAAAGCATGAGGGATCAGGGAATTGAAAATTCAAGGGGTGATTGTACCTACAAATACATATAATACCCTTATAGCGGTAAGTTCCTCCTCCTCTATCGACTTTTTGTGCTTGGTACTTTTTTGCACTACATTCATTCAAACATATTTTATTCTGCAAAAACCTGCCATTATTCCGCATTCAATCCTATTAAGTTATGCATTTTACAAAACAATTAGATCTTTAGGCCCCAAGAAAAGCTGAAGCAATTTTGAGCCGACCCTGGGTAGCGCTCACCAAAGAAATCAATATAACCTCCTAAACGTGAGATGCAAGCTTGCGTCCACCTCTTTCATAATGTATATGTGTTGTGCAAAGTATCATGAAAATATTTTCAATCAACGATAAACCCGTTTCTAAAGTTAATATGTGACACGCAATCATCACTTAAAATATTGTGTATTATGCGTCTTCGATTATCAAAATGTCTCGCTGCTGCTTTAGTCATCCTAAATGCCTTGATACTGTGGAAAATTTACAAGTTGCTTGCCGACTATCAACAATTGAACATTCTGCAATCGCATACACAGAAACCAGTGACCAAGCCCTCTACGAAGCACATCAGCAAACAAGTAACAATTATTTTACGTGATTTTGACCTCAACGAGAATGATGTGACTGGCACGGTTGAGTCTTTCCATAAGATTATTCCAAACATTCAAATCCTTATAATTACTGATGGTAATCCTTATCCACCGTTAGCAATAAACTATAATTTTAATGTAAACGTACGTGTTATTAATTTATTACCGTCATTTGAAACGCCGTATCTATTTAACCCTCTGAGCTTGATCAAGACCCCATACGTCCTCTTCATTCCGGATTCGACGCGAATTGTGCATCGGCAGGTCATACAGAATAGTATCAATGAGATGCGCAGTAACATTGGAAACATTGTTGCTATCCCTTACAACATAAAACGTAATTTGAGTTGCTTCAATGCTGAAATTGTACCGAAGGATTGGTTCATTCGTTTCAACAAAGTAAAGGATTCAAACGATTGCAATTTCGTATACGGAAAGCATGCGACTATGGTGGAACTAAACACCCTATACAAGATAAATAATCCATTTCTTTCGCCACATCCACATTCATTGTATTTACAAACATCGCACATTAATATTAAGGTAATTTAATGTTTATATGAGTGATTGATTTCTTAATTTCCCTTTATTTTGCAGATTAATGTTATACGAAATGTCCAACTTCTCGATGGAAAGTCCATTTTCTATTCACACCACGCTCACCATGAAAAAGCCAAATCGGATAGAGTCCATTTGAAGCGTCTCTACGCTACGTATGGAATTAAGAAATCGATTAGTGAAAATGGCATACATGAAAATTTTGGCTGCACCCGGGATACACCGCGATGTTTCGGAAGCATTATCAACTTTACACCATCATATATATACGAGGGTAAGCAGACCCCACCATGTTGCCTGCAAAATTTACGCATCACCGCCAAGCATGTTTTTAACATACTTGAGGAAGCTGGGATTCGATACTGGCTAGAAGGTGCCAGTCTACTAGGGGCAATGCGTTATGGGGACATAATTCCATGGGATTATGACGTGGATGTTGGCTTCAATCGGGACGATCTTAGCCGATGCATTTGGTTGAAGCGCGCAAAAATGAAGCCGGTCATCGACAGCAAAGGTTTCGTCTGGGAAAAAGCAACCGAAGGCAATTTCTATCGCATATTGTACAGCAAGGTCAACCGAATCTATGTGAATTTATTTCCCTTTTTTCAAAAAAATGGAACAATGATGAAAGATAATTGGTTTACGAGCCAGATTAACACTGACTTTCCCGATCACTATTTGCATCCAATGTCGAGCATTGAATTCATTGGACGCACAGTGCCTACTCCGAATAATATTCATGACTTTTTGGAATCCAAATTCCACCCCGGTATCATTGAAAATACTCAAATTCCCGATTTTAAAAACAAGTTTACTTAATGAAATATTCATATGCGATATTTTATCTTAATCTTAATTTCAAAAATAAATGATTCTGTTTGAAATTCTGAATTCTCGTGCCAAACAAGTCTTAATTGTTTTATGTTATGCGTTCATTGATATAAACTTTTATTGCACATTGATTATAAGTAAGTCACATTGAAAGCTTCGACTTTATTCATTTCTTCACAGTCAGAGTACTTGTGATATCATTGTTTATTGAAATGACGAGTGGTTCTCGGACGACAGCCAGCAATTTGTCAAGTTTCATGCATTGTAGTGTAAATTGATCCAGGTGTTGTTGCTTCTTCGGCGCCTTGCATGGTATTCTCAGGTTTGGTGACAGTTTCAAGGAGCTCACACACCCCCTAAAAACATCATAATATTGAAGTATATTTATATTAATAGTTTCAAGAAATATTTGAAATATTCGCATGTTGAAAAGAATTTAATGACTAATCTCTAACCAATTAGTTAGCCATACTCTATATGGATAAGCTAATAAAATTAGTACGTATATGTATGTATATGTTTGTGAATTTTATATAAATCTTATATAGTAAATAATATTTTCAGATTTATGTAACTCGCAAGTTATAATATTCTCACTATTGTTTCCATGAATATTATATATTATATTATAAAATTAAAAAATTATATATTATAATATGTAATAAAATCTAAAATCATAAATTCAATTTGTTATTTCGAGGCGGAATTTTACATTCGATAGCACGAAAAATCATTTAATAAAGTCTGTTATTTTGTATAGATTTACTAATTAAATTGTGGCTTCCCCGTTTCACTTTTTCCATGTGCAATGTTTTTTCGTCAATCAGGTCATCACATTTTGGCTCAAGATTTAAGAAATGATTTTTGCATTCCTCAAAGCGAAGGCGAATTATACAAGGTGGGTCTTTCTGTATTTGCATTTCCGAATACGGATTATACTACATTACCAGAAAACATTCCAAAGGTAAAAAAGTCCGCAGATGTATAAAACAACAATAAAGCAATAATTTCACAACAAAATTTAGATCCACGAAAGCTCCTAATTTTTTGCGTATACTGTTTCGAAAAAAATCGTTTCATGCCTAAATCTTTGCAAAACCATGTTAGATGTATAGAAATATATGATAGTTACTTATCATCACCGACTATAATAATCGGTAAATTGTTGTTGAACGCAATTGTAGTCAGCTTGTATCGCTTTTTGGAAACAACAGCCTGAACACAGATCGGTTTGTATTTGTTCATGTTTAAATCAAATACGTAAACTTTCCCTTCGTAAGTAACGGCTGCAAACACCGTTGAGGAATAAGGTGCCCATTGCACGTCGCTTATAACTGCACCCAAATCAAAGGAAAATAATGGATCCCTAAAACACATTTACATCATAATTAAAATCATGCATACCTTTGAAAAAATAACAATGAGGGCAAATAAAACTTTAAAATCATCCCTTTGAACAAATAACAATGAGCGGAAATAAAACTTACAAACGACCATCCTCCCAAATTTTGATTCTCCAATCGCCACTGCACGAAATAAATATATCCGGATTGAAATAGTTATAATTAATTTTATAAATCGGAAGATCATGAGCCTTGTATGTCAGCAAATACTGCGAGCTATAGTTGACACTGCATTTATATATAAATCCTTCCTCGGTTCCAACAAGATACACGTCCGCTTTCTTCGGATGCATGACTAAAGTAGTTGCACAACCTGTAACCATTACATGACAATTGGGTATCAATATGCCATAGATGTTCGAGTTAATTAAAAAAAATCTTATATTAGGAGCAGTTACTTGCCTATTAGCGGAACAAACGTCCCATCTGGGCCTGCGGCTGGCGGACGATCCAGCACCAATTTGATGATATGAGTTACAGCAAATTCACTTTGCATTAATACGTAATTCTTTACGACTCCGTCATTGGATACAGCAAAAAAATTCAATTCACCATCCTGTAAGTTTGGTAACCATTTCACCTTAACAAGAAATAACATATCATTTCACTCTTTAATGTCGAATAAAGGATAGTAATTAAGCATCTTACAGCCCAAACGATGCCCAGACATTTGGTTTTATAACTTTTGGTCTGATACGCTGGAGTTACCGTGCTTGCTTGTATATTGTATACACGTATATTCCCATCCGCTTGACCACACACAAGCATGTACGGATAGTTTGGATTAATGTCAGAACACATTACTGCTGAATCGGTTACACAAATACTTTCCGGGTACGACGGATTTTTAATTGTGTACAAGCAAATGTACCCACCAACACTTGTCTTGAGGAAATCCACTACAAATTACAGTATAAAAATGGTTAATTAATTGAAAATAGAGCACAGTTAATGTAGAGGATTGTAAAAATGCTTGCTTTCACCTTTCAGGATACCATAAACTATACTTTTCCAGATCAGCAGTGGTTTTAGAGCCTTTCTCATTGTGTAAAAGTATAATAACCTCAAAAGTAGTTCCTAATCGTAGGATCCTTCATGATGGATCTTCCTTTGGCACTACTTCTGATATTTGAAAACTTACTTATAAGAAGTAAGGAAAACCACTGCTTACTGGAAAAAGTATTCACTAATGAGACAAAGTCTAAGTTTTAAGACTTAAGGGCATATGGTAGTTGTTTTTCGCGATTTGAAATTAAATTAATTAATTTTTTTATGGTATGCAGACGATCTATGGACAAAAAAGGAGTATCAAAAAAATATTCAAAAAATTTTT
>JARJDZ010009219.1:0-17651 GCA_030264555.1 Aleochara sp. GC000083 | reverse complement strand
GTCAATGATCCATGAAAAAAATTATTTCATATCCGATAGTTGGTTATGCAGATAAGGAAATAATATTTATTATTAACTACACTTATGAGTGTAATTGTTAAATAATGAGTTGCATTACAAGTTTAAATATAGAAAGCTCGAGTAAGTTCCGTATTTACAAAGCAACGATTCGAATCGCAGTCATTTCGAAACATCGCTAATTAATTACTTCCGCCAAACTTTATTTCGTGAAAGATTCGAGAGATGAAATCTTGCGCAGAACTTGCGAGTAATAGTGCAATGAAAGAACGTCCTTGAGGACGATTCCCTCGCTGCGATAAATTCGATTTTCCAAGGACGAACGCAAACCGGAAAATGCACCATTTCCTAGCCATCCGGGATTTTAACTACGTTCAAGATTCGTTTCACATGCTAGAAATGAATCAAAAATGTGATTTTATAGTACAAATTATCTCTCTTCATGTTCCAAATGAATGCAGCATTTTTATTTCATAATTTACGTTCGTTTGCAACTTTGAATCGAATTCAATGAAGTATTGTTGCTCATGCATATGATTACTATATTCCGCATAAATTACATTCGCATTATTCATCTGATACGACAGCGATATAGTGCAACTGATAAGAAAAAATTCCAACCACGTTCGAAGAAATAAATAGTTTCAAGTCGAACATAGATTATAATGTGTATGGTAAGCGAACCGCACACATCCTTGGGATATTTTCCATTCATTCATTTGATACTATTGATCCCCAAGCGAGTCGATCCAATCGAGTGCAATTGCATCAATAAAACTAATGAACTAATTCTCAACGTAATTACGCGATATATAAATAGATGAGGCTGGAAATTAAATAATAAATGAACTGACATCTAGCATTTATTAATTATGTCGCTGGATAAAAATCGAGTCTTCATAGGCGTCGAACAGGAATGATATCAACGTTATTAATTAGTCGTTGATTAATTAATCAATACGTTAGAAAAATACTTTTTTAAATTTTAATTAGTAATTAATTTTTGATACCTCGTAACAATTAAAACCGCAGTTAACGATTTAGAAATTGATATGCAAATTGAATCACTAATCGCCAAAATTCCATTCATTCATAGAACTGACTCAATAATAAATTTAAACAAAGCGATTACTCAAATATTTATCTTATTAACATTTTCTCATCTTTGCATATTTTCAATCATATGGCACCTTCGTTCAATTCATATTTAAATTTACATTGCGTAGGTTAGTAACTGACTAAGCAACTAAACTAAACCAATGTAAGTCATGTAGCAACCTTTCTAATTTTATTACCATTACAAATCCATTTATTATACGAATATTTAAGATTTGTATAACATAAAGTTGGGCGGAGATTATCTTGTCTGACAGGAATTTTTCTAGATGATTACATTTTTAGACCATCCACACACATAAATAAATACACTCAAGTTTTGCAAAATCAATAAACTTAATATTTTATACTTGGATAAAATATTAAATTCAAGAAATTATTTATTATTGAAGAACAAAAAATCTCGTAGTCAAACAGAAACAAAAATTCAAAGAAAAATGCTAATTTACGTCGTAGAATTATTTTCTCAAAAGAAAGGAAAATAAATTTCGCATTTGATGCCAAAATGTGTCAATATTCTTGCAGATAACTCATCGTTTGAACCACTCAAACATGTACAATTTGCGTCAGCATTCGTACAATAATAACATTTTTTAATGTCTGTATCGTTTTAATGGTTTCGTTTGTACACTTGAATCTTGGACCACAAAATAAAATTCAGATCTGTATTTGCATGCGGAAAAATTAGACGTTTGTTTATGCAAAATAGGCAGCAATTAAAATTGTTGTTTTCGTTTTGGTTTCAGGTGACGAACTTGACTCGAAGAGTGGACGCCTACGAAGGATGACAGGACGTAAAACATTCAAGTAAGAATTTTTAGTCAATGGCTTTCTTCGTTGCGAAAATTTATGAGTTGTGCAAATCTTCGAGTTTGAACGCCTACAAATTGCTGTTAATTAAAATACGACAGAAAGATTTATTGACTTTAAAACTATCTGATTGATGATAAAAATACTTGGTTGCAAAAAATTTGCAATGTCTCAAGTTGAATTTTAATAATTTTCTAAAATATGTATTTGAAAATGTTTAGATGGTCATCAGATATCTGCAAAATTTTCGAGACATGATGAAAAGGTAAATTTTGTGTAAAATTTAGAAACTAGAAATTTGCACGTTTCTTGAGCAGTCTTGAATTAAGTGTGGGTGGTCAACCCACTCAATACCCAACCAATCTATTCTACAACTCATTAAAATATCTCGTGTCCTATTTCTTCATTCTGGTACCTTGCTTGATCTCCACAATTAGAAAAGCCAGGACGAAGCAAATCATCTAAATATACGAGTGAATTGGCAACAATTCGCGTTTATATCACGAACACATACAAAATTGCACTATTCGCATTATTTTATTGCCTTGACTGTTGGTTGGCTGTTTGACCTTCTCAATTTTCAAGACTTTATTATTCTTCCCATCGCATCACATCGTGCATCTGCTTGCAAAACGATGTCAAGTAAGGTTAGCATCAATTAAGTGATCTCTTGCATATTTTGCGAACTCAACCGAACGATGAGAGCCTTTGAAGAGATTCTCGTTGCAGACATGCAAAACTGAATAACAAACAACGTACGTACATTCGTATGAAATAAGTAAGAAAATAAGAACGGCCTAACCTTCCTCAAGCAACGTTCAGTTAATCCAATCGAAGAGTGAAAGATTTACAAGCTGGAAATCATCGATCGAAGGCGTTCCAGTTCATTGCCCACGAATGTAATATTAAAATTACACTCATTTCTTGCAAATGCGCGCAATCTTCGCGAATTCAATTCAATCCCATGCAAGTTATTATGTTATTAAAACGAATTACATGCGACTATGAAGTTTGCGAATCATCCATCTCAATTTATAAAGCTTTTTTTAATGAAAATTGATGAAGAATTTCGCAGTGAAATTGTACATTTATTTATCGTCTGCATTTATTTTTGTTGCTGGTCATAATTCACAGCAGGCAGTCGATGCAATTATGAGTACATTGCAAATATTTGCAATATGAGTGCAACATGAGCATGATAAATATTTAGTTTAATCCTTTCTCGATTCGTAATGATGGATATAATGAAATCATGAGCTGAGTGAATTTTGTTGAAAGCTAGAACTTTCAAATGTTATTTACAAAATGATTTCATGAACAATTAGAACAATTGGTAGAATTAATCATGAAATTGATTGAAAGTGAAATTGATTATGGATAATTTTTATTTTAGGTTGTTAATCCCAAATTACTATCAGAGAAATTTATTTAGAATTTAAAGTAGTTTTGTTTTGATTATACAAACAATTATAAATATGATATCATAAATGCATCTTGTCGTATAAAATACGACGTAGTAGAAGGTTTCCTTCGAACATCTCATAAAATGTTCGAAAATTCGCAAAATTGGCAGCGGTTACGATTAGCACCTTGCCATCGAGTTGGCAGCCAAACGAGCCCGAGTTGGCACATTACCATCGATTATGATGGGATAGTTTGCTGATGGAAATAATTATTAATGTGTAATAATTTATTTTTTCGCGGTGAATGCGTGCATAGTGACTTGAAACGTGGGTAACATCTTCTTGGCACGAGACTAGACACGCTTTGAGTTTTAAGTTTCTTCGTTGACGTTCTTATGAGGTGGATCTTACACGGATTTCATGTACGATCGAGTAGTTTATGCCTTTTCGTATAAAAGTTACTTTCGTTCATTTTTGTACAAAGAGGAGCTTCATTCGTGATGACAGGTTTAAGCAGATTTGCGAACAATGTGCAAAGTTTTGATATTTGAGAATGCTTCAGATTCGCATCTTTAAGATTTGTTGAACTTTATGTTCGGTTTTAAATTTTGAGCTTGAATAACTATTAACGTTTTTAAATACCAGATAAATTTTATCTTTTGAGAGTTGTTTTAGATATCATGCAAATTGATTATAACAAAAAATTGTGTTTATCAAATTGGGGTCAATTTTGGGATATCAATTTTAATAACCATTGTAATTATATTTTCTTTTAAGTATAAAAAAGTTAGATAAAAAATTTAAATTCAGGAAATGCAAAAAAGTTTTCATTTCTTTTCAAATTTTTGACTAGCATCTTGGAGTAGTAAATGTCATATTTTATGATTTAATGTACGAAAACTTTGCCAAAAATTAGGTACCTGTCAAAACTAATTATCTTTAACAAAATACTTCATTGTAGCAAGTAATATTTCTAGAAAGCTTTCTTTCATCTCAAAACTTTTCTCTTCAAGTGATCATTCAACTGGTTGCATGTATAGTAATGATTGAAATTGGACAATTATCACCGACAACGACCACACACTAAATGAGACGAACGTGAATTGTGAAGTGTTTAACGAGAAAACTTGTACTGATTGTAAGCTGAAGACGTTATAGGTTTCTAGGTCATTCAATCGTCATTATGACTTATGGAAGCGTTTATCATCAGGCTGCTTGGTAATACTCTTGTTGTAACAGATGCAATAACTACGTCAATAACAAATTTAGATTCTGTATCTCTTGGCTTTCAACAGCAAAGAGAAAAGAGAGGAAAAACTCGTTGAAGTAGCTTTTGAAAAACCAAAAGGAAATACTCATAAAACTTTTGGATAAGATTCTAAAATTAATATTGGAGAATATATCAAATGAATTTACAATTTAAGTTTTCCTATTAGATTTAAAGATGAAAGAAAACAATTTAAAATTCCCCATCAAGAAATTAATTTTTTCATGATTTTTTATTGCATTGAATTAATGTCTAATTAATATCATAAAGGAAATGATAATTATCGCAATTATTAAATGAAATTTCAATCATAGATGCACAATAATAATCTGAATCGCAAATACTATGCTACAATTTAAATACATTGCAAATTTGCTAATTAAGTCCTTAGATCGTAAGTCATAATCTCAGTCACGCGTTAAATTAATCGATTCGTGCACGATGCGTACTTTTATGCTAATTTTATAATTTCAAGTGCGGTAAAAGCGTCGAAGTCGACGAACACTATTTTTATCGCCATCATCAGATGAATACGATGATGATCGAGTGAAAGTTGCTAGCTTGCAAGTGTAATTTTCTTGATTATTCCATCATATATGCGCTCAAAAAACATCAAACGCGGATAATTAGCACGGCAATTCATTTGCGTACACTTAATTGCAGCGGCGTACTTAGTGTTAGTTTCAATTTAAATTATTCCTTTCATAAATTATCTCTTCGTGTTCACATATTTGTTTTTATTTTGGGACGTTTAATTCTTGCAGTGTATAATTTCGCCTTTTTCTTTTTATATTTTATAATTTATATGAGTGCAT
Organism: Aleochara sp. GC000083; assembly: GCA_030264555.1. NCBI lineage: Eukaryota > Metazoa > Arthropoda > Insecta > Coleoptera > Staphylinidae > Aleochara > Aleochara sp. GC000083. The sequence continues at coordinate 12,222 of JARJDZ010009219.1, read as the reverse complement.
TGACTACTAATTAAGTGCTTTGTTGTTGGAATTCAATGAGTACTTTCTGTACTCATTAAATAATTTACAGAATTTCAGTTATTCCAAATTTAATTATCAAAATTGCTAATACATCACTTTGATATTCATTATTTTATTTATAAATCTAATTGGTAACAAACATAAAATAACAAAGTTTCAATGACTCATAAATACGCACATTAAAATAATAATTGATAGAGCATTCAATTTTGCAATAACAACGGAAATAAACAAATGTGCAACGTCGTCAAATTGATATAAATCGCTGAATTTGTTTATTGTTTTTGCCTCGATGTTTCGAGCGTTTAAAGCATCTAATTTTAATTAGAAACAAATTCATCATAGTTTAAGTATTTCACCACATTTTACGAGCGTTTTCGCACGTCCAATCGTTTACGCTTATTCATTTGTAAATGTTTTCTTGTTCGGGCGATTATTGCTCGTGTTTTAACAACATTTCAGCAAAGTGTTGCTATTTTAAACCGTTTTATAACATTTCGGTAGCAAATTGCAACTGGAATTACAGTTGGATATTATCCATATCCAATGACATTTTGCAACTGGATTATTGTTTAGGAAACTTGATGATGACAAACAATTGATAATAAAAATAATAATAATAAAAAAATTTCTATGAAGCTTATCATTTTAATATAGAATCGTTTTTAATAACAAATGATACACACGTGTATTGGATGGATTTAAACAAAGTAATTGCAGAAAAATGATATTTAAGCCTAATGCGTTATTTATAGAACAATAAAGTAATTGTAAACCTCGATTACGTCTATTAATAGTCACTAATAGCAAATGAGTTCATTTATTTACCATCAATAAGATTTAATTACAATTTATTAAATTTTTGTATTTTTTGTTTCCATAGCGAAAAATTTATTCAAAAATTAATTATAAATAGATTATGAATTTCCTATTACATAATTTACCTGGGAAAATATTTTTGGATTCGACAAACAATGATAATATTGAAATTTTAATGAAATAACATACAATTAGTGCAACCTTGAACTATTTTCGTGTCTCAACCAACTTCTTAATTAGTCCGCACTTATTTTTGAAATAATTTGGCCTATAAATAATACATTCCTGTCTCTTGTATATCGTTTATTATCGGTTGTTGCTGCTAAAAAATGCACGTGCCCCATGTAATAAATACCTTGATTATTAAAAATTGCGGGCTATTATTAAAAACGGTTTACATATGTAAATTGTCAATATTCATATAATTAGGTAATGTAATTGCATTTTTATGCTGCAAATGCAAAATAGTGCAAATAAAATTGGACTTTGAATTCATTATTTTTCAAAAATTATATTTCCAAACAAATAATCTTAATTTAATATTTGGTTGATTTTATAGGTTTTATTATTGCACGTGGCGCATAAAATACCTTGAGGCTGTTAAAAATTAAATTTGTACTATTAAAAGTCTCTCTCAAACGTAGATTTAACGAGAATTTTGAGATAATATGAGATGCTACTGAATTTCAGCATCAACAAAGAAACTTTTGCCAAAAATTCAACCTCAAATTGCACTTAATCTCATCGACATTGACGTAGTTGTAGTAGACATGGAAAAATGTCTACTCGAGCAGCACGTGTTGACAAAACAAATATTATACTGGTACAATAATAATAAATACAAATTAAGATTTTTATAGAAAACATAAAAAATGCATTAAATTCAAGATTTGATAATCTATCGATGACACGTGAACTGAACTTATATGAGTACAATTATTATTTTTATCAGGAAATTTATTAATTTAATTGCGATTGTCTCATTTTATTATTTTGCCATTGTCAAATGACACAGAAAAGTCAAGAACACGAAGAAAAAAATTTTAAATTTAGTATTCAAGATCAAAATTTTAGAATTAAATAGCTATTTTATTTTTTATACTCAAATATTTTATTGTTTTCGACAACTTTGGTGACATATAAACGTCCAAATTTAATTTTATTACAATTCCCCATTTATTTTTATCCTCATTGTATTTTATTGCATTTTTTCTGCAATTATTTTTTATACCTCTGTTTTTGCAATTTGTTATTTTTTGTTTTTGTTTCATGCGTCAAACGAATGAAATATGATGCAAACACTTGACCATCGAACATTTCCGCATGCGAAAAACTAATACGAGAAAGAAAAATGATATGAAAGCGATACGAGAGCAAATGAAAATCGCCACTTGAACTGCGAAAATACGAAAATAAACCATTTGACGCACGTTTAACTTTTAGTCTACAGCTCCTTGAGTCAAGCTGGCTACGACTAATCTTAATGCACTCAAAGATAAGTTGTATTCCTGTTCGATTTTCCGTTTTTCTACAGTTATTTGTATTTGTATCCCGATGCTTTTTTGAGTTATTTACATGCTGAATGAAAATACGTTGTAAGAAGATACATCACGAACAAAAATAAGTTGTGAGTTCTGAATGAAATAGGTGACGATTAATCATTTATTTAGCACTTGCACGAGTAGTCAAGTCATAAAAACATAAACAGCAGTTAGCAATCGGGAATAATCTAGATTCGCGATGGTAGAAGGACAATTTTTGCAGGAAATTTATGTCGGATAAGTCTCAGACACTTGAGACAGCGTGACGCCTTTCAAGTTCTTAGAATATTCCGTTTATTTATAATCCAATTGACATGAATTACAACTGGGAAAATTTTGCTTTTAAATTTCATTACACAATGTTATTAATTGCTTGTATTTAATTTAGTGCTTTGGGGAATTTGCATGTGAAAATTTACACTCTTTTTTGAAAACGTGATATGTTTCATTTTTAAATTTAATTTCTGGGAAATATTTATTAATCCTAATTGTTAAATACAATGAACTTATCTGATATAGATATGTGGGAATTTAAACAATGATAATAATTATCAGTCATTTTAAAACGTAATTAATTTAACTTGAGGCAGTCATCATTATTGATTTTTATAATCATTTCATTCTATTATCAATTATCTCAGAAAATATTTCTTCAATAATTCCTTGTTTTAAAATCACTGATTATAAAATAATTATTACAAATGAGTCTCATTAAAGTTCCTTGCAAAAATAAGCCAATTTCAATGCATAAAAACAATTAATTAATTACATTTAACAACACACATTATCGACATTTATTGATGACTCTCAGCATGTCTGAGCAAATTTTTTGCAATGTTTTCGTTCCTGCATTCGAAAAGAAACTTTGTACGAAAATTGCGCGCTGCAATTATTCGCACACTGCAATTAATGGCGCAATAAAATTACTTGCTTATTACACTTCACATCGATAGATCGTATGTCATTCTCTTTCTGCTCGATCGTTATGCCTTATTATGTTTGCTTACTCGTAATAATATAATGTTCGTCATATTGCGCGAATCGTGTGCATGTCACATGTTTCAAACTAACCACATATCAACTACATAGATATTAAAGAATGGCATGAATGAAATGGATTTGTTGCTCATAATTCACAGATTGGAGATGGAGTAACAAATGTTTTCATTCGTGAAGTTTTCGTGATGCATTTTGATTGCTCAATTGTCATTATAAGTTTCTTGGGAAATCATTTTTGCGAGTTAAATTGCATGAAATTAATCCATCTTATGTAAGCTCCTAATTTTTTTCTGGTTGAGTACTATTTAATTTTTCAAAGGCAATCAACGGATAATGACGTACAATGGGAGAAAAACTCCTGGATAAACCGGAATTGATAACCTTCATCAACTTTTTCACTCAAAAAAAAATGATTTACATGCCATAACAATAAATCTTATCATCTGATATCCAATTAAGCATAGCAATAGTCCAATTATGGTATGAAACAACACGTCAGAAGACCACACAGAAATCCCAATCGTGCAATCATACATCATTAATTTTTTTCTTGGATTTACCATTTGTTTTTGGCACATTTGCGTAGACGACGTTTTGATTCATTGTCTTACGAAGGTGTGCAATTAAATCAGAATTTGAGTTCCAGTTGTCTTTTTTTTTGGTCATCTCTTTCTCAATCATATGTCAATTACATGATTTGAAATCTATGGAATAAGGTCACATGTGGCTGGTAGTCGATTTTTACATGCATATATTTATAGATCGAATGCGAGACATTTCAAACACTCTGAACCCAAAAAAGATTGAGAGGTAGATATAAGTGCACACGAAAGAAGCAGCTTAACAACCAGAAGTCGCCATAAATTTCAATGAGCGAATTAAAAAAATTGATCACTCACAGATAACCTACTAATAATTCTATTTGTAATTAGATTCTGACAACATAAATTAATTTCTTTTGTGTTGTTATGATGTCACCATTAAATTTTAATTGTAATTTGTTCCTTAAAAAATTGAATATTTGCACAACAATTAATGAGATCATTTTTGCAATCTGCAAATGTTTCTGGAAGATGGGGCACTTGGAAATCTGATAGGAAATGTTGAATTGGAGGTGAATTATGAGGAAAATTGTGTCGGCAATTTGCGAACGAGGAGCGGACCTGGAAAACAGAAATACGAATGCAAAGTGGGACGACTATTTCAATTCGCTATCTCGCTGAATACATAATTCGATGGCGAATTTTAAATGCGAAGATCTGGCACAACTCGGCCCGAACAGCAGTCGAGCTCTCGTAGAACTTTTCGTACGAACTTTGCGCCGAATGAAATGAAACTTTCCCTGAAATCCACGCCACTTCGCCATCAATTGCGCGCACTTGAAGTGCAAATAAGTCGAGACGTTATTAGGTTTTTGTTACACATTGTAATTAAATAAAAATGCATAACAAGGAAAGAGGAAATATGATGAATTGAGGTTTACTACCAGATTGATGCGTTTACTCTACAATCTTTGATGCTCCATTTTATGTTTATTATTATTGCGATCATCGTAAACATTTACAACTTGTTGCAACACTTGGAAAATGCCACGGAATGAAAATCGTACAACAGCAAAATAATTCACATTTTCCAACTTTTTTTGTTGTTTATGCAAGTTTTGAAGTTGTTTTTCCCATACTTTTGATAAGCGAATCAGTTTTTACTATTGATACATATCTCTCTAATTCATTTGCAAAGCTTTGTAACTAAACTTTTAGTAAACTAGTACAAAATACAAAAATATTACTAAGAAAACAACTTTCAGCTCATGGCGTAAACTAAAGAAAACAATTTCTCAACAAATGCTCTGATTACTTGCTTGCTTATGTACATAATACGATTGGTAAATCATAATATGTAAATAGAGCTTAATTTACGCTTTGGATATATTTATAAATGTATGTTGTGGTGTTGAATTTGTGTTAAATAATCTCTCCGACTTTTCGACTTTATTTAAGTACGGCGCGCTTTGTTTGCTTTAATTTTAAATTGGTGCAACGAGCATTAAATTTGAAAGCACCAAACTTCTCTGCCAAAATAATTATTCTTCTACAAAAAGTATAATCTAATTTTCTGCAAAATTCATATCTCAGCGTTAAATTACTTTCTATAGTATTTTAATTCTAGAAACATGACTTTAAAAAAGTTTCCGGATAGTTTTTATATTCATAATTTCTAATACCGAAAAAAAGAATGAATTGAAGATTAACACATGAAGCAAAAAGTGCATGAGTAATTAGTACTCAGAGTAAACGAGTGCATGCTAATCAAACTCCAACGAGCAAGAAAAACAAACCAGAAACATAATCATCGACAACGAAATTAGAACTTCTTGCATAAAACGCACACGAACGTTCCATATGCGATTTAGGTCATTTTCATCTTTTCGCATCCACCGTTAACTCGCCAATATTCACTAGATGCTATTATTAGCGCTATTACGATCAGCTTGATGTGTGTGGGTCATGTATTTATATTTGCAAGTGAGTGCCTTCGTTATTCCACGCGCATGTTACCGGTTCGCGCATCTCCACGTCTCTTCCTCCTCGATTCCGGTTCCCTCTTCGATCCCGCATTTGCAACAAACTCTCAATACCATCCGACAAACAAAGAAATTCAATTCCAACCGGCTCAATGTACTCGAAATGATTTCGCCTTCAAACTCACCCACTGTTTTGATAATTTGATAGTCGTCGATGTCGCAGGCGTCCTTATCCTCCTCCTCGGAGTAGTCTTCGGTGGTGTTCGAGGAGTTGAGGCTGTCGGTGCTCTCCTGCCTGGAGCGGTATTTTTCGGTGATTTTCGACATTCTGGTGCGGCACAAATTGGTCCCCTTGGTTTCTTGAGTTTTTGGTATCGAATTTGGATGAGTTCTAGACAGTTCTTTGACGATGGTCGCGAACGAATTCAAAAAGAAAGTGAGTACTCGCGCACATTGGCCCGGCACACCGGGGGGCGACCGACTACAAACTGACTTCGAAGTCGTTCAAATGCGTCTGATGGTTGTCAATGCGAGGCGGCACAACAACATTCGCGTCGGCCGAAGCAGCGATGATTGCTGCGCTCGCGATTCGCGTTTTCCCACTTGCTGCTCGCGATTGCCACCGCCGCGTTTCGTTGGTGCGACGCGCGCCTTTTCTTTTCCCAGTCGTTTTCCGGGAGATGCTTAGAGACCAGAGGTCCTCCAGGTCCCTCTAGGTCTCTGTAGGTCCATTATCAAGTCTTCATCAAACTTTTTCTAAGTTTTTAGTATGTTCATACCTAGGTCTTACAATTTACCCAAAATGGCAAGTTTAATGTGCAAAATACATCATCCATATTCCTTCTTGTTAAAACAGTTGGTTTATTGGCAGTTAACAAGTTTTATATTACAAATTAGTTTGCAAAGATCTCATCAGAATTACCAACAGAAATTCCCTACCATACTAAATAAATACTTATCATTAACTATGTCAATTAGTCATTGTAAGATGAAAATCCAAACATTAACTCGATTAGTTCGGGTTTTTACTGTGCAAACAACAGCAACAATTAATTGCCATACAATAATCCAATGCCATTGGAATCCATCTCTTAATTATCTTGTTATTTACAGATCCAGCGCGTGTCCTCGCAGATCACCAAGATGAACACATCGATTGCGCTTCTACCCAATATTTCCACCAGATAACGACATCAACAGCTTCGTCCCGATGCGATCGTCATCAATGCCTTCGATCGCATAAGCCGCATCGATGGTCGCGTCTTGAGGCAAGACGTTGGCGGGCGACTTGTGAATTTTCGGCTGGAAACCATTCTCGTCGGCAATGTAAGTTACCGTATAGCGAATATTATCCGGGCCCACGTACGAATAGTAACCTTTGACGACGGCGATGCCCGTCTCGAAACTAGTTTCTTCGAAATCGCCCGTTTCGGCTCTGGATATCCCGTTACTGGTATCGAATCTACGAGCGAATACAAAGAGCAATTAAAACAATCAATGACGCGTTTCGCATCGCGTTCGATCACTTACTTGTACTGATAGTATAATTGGTCTTCCCGTTCATCCTCGCTGAACACAACTTTGGCGTCTTTGTCGCTGTTTCGCGCCGCATCTTGAGGTCGTCCCATTATTGCGCTCGTCACGCAGACCAAAATCACTAGAATCTGCAATATAACGCGCATTCATTTGGCAATTTGCGCACAAAATACACATCAAAATGTTAATCAAACCAGATTCTAAGGTAATTCAATCGTTGCGTGAGGCAAAATCGCAAAGTTAGTATGAAAAGAACGTCGTGGCCTTGTCGAGTAGTCGACAAAACAAACCAACATGAAAAGCGTGCGTTAATATGTAAAACGTTGATAGAAAATCTGATTTTAATAATGTCCATTTTCAGGAACCAATGAATTGATCCCAGGCGATTAATATGATGGGCATTGTAGGTAGTACTCACGCGGAACATGTTGTTGAAATTGTGAAGAACACGCGAACTGTGGTAGCTCATCTGGACCAAATCTGAACAACGACTGAATTATTTGAATCGTCTACCTGTAGCAAGAGCAGCGCACATCTCGAACGACGAAGTTTTTACGTGTTCGACACTATGCTGGCCTGCACATTAACGTAAGGAGTTAGCATTGAAAGATACGTAACTACATTTGAGGATTAATATAATTAATGTCTATCTACAACTTCCCATCGCCGCATGTAAAGAGAATAAGCTGCCGTGCATGTCAATAAGGAAAAACACGCATTCTTCTATAAATTACCATAGTAATTAATGATTGCCAAGGAATTACGCGAATATCTTGGATTTACACACTGTACGCTAGTAATCGCGGGTCTTTACGTTCTTTGTTTTTCCGTTTTATCTACATGCGCAAAATTACAACTAGTAAATGATTAGGACATTATTTCTATACATCATTTGCGCCTGTAATGATTACATCAATTACACTAAAACCCTCGATCTTAAAAAAAGGTATTAGTGCAGTTGATCATTGATCAAAACCGTTCTCAAAAGAAGAGAATTTGGGATATTCAAAAATCTTGCACTGCGTTAGATAATTTGTATTGCGATAGACCATTGTGGGTTGCCTACATTACATTACAATTTTTATTGATTTCAATCATATTTATAAAATTATCAAATTTTGCTACATAAAATATGTATACATATATAAAAATATTGCAGCTACAGAAGGTCTTTTGGCATTGGTGCGAATAATTGGATTGTTTTATGGTTTTGTTTCCTATATTGCATCTAGTGCAAATGACATACATCCAACAATAAGCACAGCTGATGTCATGAAGTGAATTATTCATTTTGTATTGCGTATTTATTGTTAATAATAAGTAAAACAGCTTCACAGAAACAGTCGGCCCTAATACCACATCTTAAATCCAATCGGGTAACACAATGGATGATCATATTTTAACAACTTTGAAACTGCTAATAATTGGAGAATCTGGTGTTGGAAAATCTAGGTAAATTATTTCATAATTTTTCATATCAATTATGCTGTGCCTTTGGTTGTTTGCAGTATATTGTTACGATTCACCGACGACAATTTCGATCCTGATCAAACATTAACAATTGGAGTGGACTTTAAAACCAAGCGACTTGAAATTGATGGTAGCACAGTCAAATTAGCTATATGGGATACTGCAGGACAAGAACGATTTCGAACATTGACTCCATCTTACTATAGGGATGCCCAAGGTGCAATATTAGTATATGATGTGAATAATGCATCCAGCTTTAACAAACTAGAGAATTGGCTTAATGAACTGGATACCTACTCGACCAAATCAAACATTGTAAAAATGATAGTTGGAAACAAAATTGATATTGTAAGTAAAATATGCTGGGTCTTGAAGCAGTTTCAATAAATTTTGATTATCTAGGGCCAAAGGGAAGTCAGCAGAGAGGATGGCTTAAAATTTGCTAGGAAACATCAGACACTTTTTATTGAAGCAAGTGCCAAGACAAAGGATGGTGTGGAATCTGCTTTTGATGAACTTGTACAAAAGGTAAATATGTACATGTCAAAAATATTGCAATTTATGAATGGAATTATTAATATTATTATATTTATAGATTATACAAACTCCAGGATTATGGGACTCATATAGTGGAGGCATACATATTGGTGAAGAAAAAGAACATGGACAATCTGGATGTTCTGGCTATTGCATTTTATAGGGAAAACTTAGGTAATTATGTTTGAAAAATTTATAAATAACCCCTTAAGCTATTATTTAAATCTTTACTGCAACTCGTAAGTTTAAACATTGGTAATAGATGATATTTTTGTGGATAACGGTTTTTTTTGGCTAGATGTTTGTAATTACAGTAAATTGAAAGAAATACTTTACTCTGGCTGACTTGACTAAACCATTTTTACAAAACAATTTTCGATGTGGCAAACGATTCTTTCTATAAATTCACACCGCCGATCGTGATTGCTAACTTAACACCAGCCCTTTTCTCTCATTTTGTATATCCCCTACAATAGGTAAATATTCTGGCTTGACTAAAATTTTACTACTAGCCTACAGAGGGCAACACATTCAAATTTGTATATTGCATTTTTAATTTCTAAAATAATTAAAGATTTAACGTTTTATTATTTCATTATTACGTGTTATTAAGAGATTAATGTATTTATATGAACATGTTTTTCAATTCTAGGAAAATGTAAAGTATTTATGAAGCTATAACACAGAGCAATGTATCTATAATTTCATGAATATGACATAAGCATCAGAGAACAAAAATGGCTTCAATGTGCCCACATTACTGTGTTGTATGCCTTAGCACATTCATGTCTTGCTTGTTTTAATTGTGATTTAACTGTTGAAATGTTCTAGGTCCGATTTAGAAATAAACTACTTGGGATGGCAGACATGGAAAGCATCTTCAAGTAGTGTTTTCCTGCACTAGTCTCTTGGTGTTGCATAAATGAGGCACATTTAACCGATCTTCAGCCAGTCTCTTATGATATTGTAATATCACCTTATGCTTGTAAATACAATATGCTAGCAAATATGACATAATTTTTCTTGTTTTAGATATTCTAGAATGTGTAGTCTGGCTTACAAGTCAAAGAAATTCAAGAGTAGTGGTCATTTAGAAATCACCTGTACCATAGTAGTGATGCCTGCAGCAGTCTCTTGTGATATTGTATAAACAGTTTATTTCTCTAAATACAACATCTAGAATGCATCTACAAGCATGCAGACACATATAGCAGTCTCTTAAGGTATTGTTTTACCAATTTCTATTAATCTTTGTTTGTTTAATCTTACATCTACTCCACCCCCATTCAGGAGTGTGAGACAGTCTTTCATCTGGATTTTTCTACATTATAATGCATTTCACACATGCATACCGTATTAAGATACAAGCATGCACACACACGTGATAGGGCCCGACTTTTCGGGTTACCGTATCGCCGTCTACTACCTACTAATCCAGACTACTCGACTAATTGACGCTTTATTAATGATTAGTATAATTGAAAGTATACAAATCTTCTAATAAAGGAGACCCAAATATTCTGCGGCTTCTATAAATACAATATGTTAAAATGTATCTATGTTACTTGTTTTAGAATCATCCATGCATGGTTAAAGAGAAAAAGGAAATATCAGGGAAACTGGAAAGCATCTCCAAGCATGTGGACTCCTGTAGCACTCTCTGCAGGTACTATTTTAACAATTTATTTTTGTAAATACAATATGTTATAAAGTATGTCATGATGTTTCTTGTTTTAGATTCATCCACACTGGCGTGCAGTCTCCTTGGCACATGTAGACAACTTCAGCATGTCAGGGACATCTGGAAAGCATCTCCAAGCATATGGGCCCCTGCAGCAGTCTCTTAAGGTACTGTTTTAACAATTTATTTCTATAAATACAATATGTTATAATGTATGTCACAATGTTTTTCGTTTTAGAATTGTCCATGCATGGTTGCTGTCTCCTTGACAAAAATGGAGAACTTTGAGATGTCAGGGATATCTGAAAAGCATCTCCAAGCAGTGTGGACTCCTGGAGCAGTCTATTAAGGTATTGTTTTAACAATTTCTATAAATATATTATGTTATAATGTATGTAATTCCACTGCACCTTTATGTGGTATTGTATATGCATGCCTTTAAAACAGGATCAACAATTTGTAGCTATTGTATCTTCTGTTGTAGCTCTTTCTCCTCGTTCTTCCTCTCCTTCACCTTAAATTAAAACCAAATTCTTCAGATTCTTTCATATTTTCTTTGCCTTGTGCCTTGAATTTTTTTCTTGGTTATGTTTGTGGTGGGAGCAAATCAGGCGTGGCGGGAGTAAAGTAACTTAGCCAAGTTTCAAATCGCGGGAGTAAAGTAAGTACTTTATTCCCGCATGTATAGTCGGTCCGCAGCGGTTTGGTTATATGATCCCCATTCAACTGCGGGAGTAAAGTGCTACTTTATTCCCTCTGCCGGTGATACTTTCTACAGTAGTACCCCGTTAATTGAAACTTGATCCGCGCTCTCGAATTTTAGAAAATTCTTGCATCCACGTATAATTGTAGTTCATGCAGTGTGTTCACAGTAGTGTTGTCATCTTGTTTTCGTCCCATTAGGGGCAGCATTTTCTCTTGAAGTTTTTATGTTCATCCACCACCGTTTGTGCTGCATGTTTTCATATTAGTAAATATTGAATGTTTATTATATTCTTGTTCCAGAACCATCAGGTATTTTGGGTTACCACATGTTGGAGGTTGTTTACTCGGCCATCCATCGCGTGATCGGTAAATTTTTATCAGGTTTGTTT